>WEIU01003329.1:92414-136506 GCA_013389925.1 Aegithalos caudatus
CCCATTTTATCCCCTCAGGAATGGTGTTGTGTTAGGAACTGGATTTCATTTTTATGCCTGCATCAGGTGAATGGCCTGGTGTCACCTGGGGCTGTGCTAACATGTCCTTTTTCAGTGTCCTCTTCATGGGGACAGTGGTGACTGACCTCCTGTGCTGTGTCCTGGCAGCAGCCTGAGCTGGAAGACCCCTGCCTTCTGCCAGCCAAAGTTCTCTGGCCATGGGTCACCTGGAAACACATGTGTGCCTCCTACATTTTCATGGCCTGGACCCCCAGCTGTCCCTTCAGACAAGTCAATTCCCCTCTCTCTGCATTATGGGGAGAGAGATCAGGATTGAAAAAACTGCAGAGTTCCCAGGCCCACAGTGTCTATGGAGACAAAGCTCCTAAGGGCTGGATGTCACTCATCAAATGTTAAAAGGGGAATATTATTGTCCAGGACTCTCTTGGTAACTGGGCAGAAATTTTTCCATTCACAGAAATTGACAACTCATGAGGGAATTCACCCCATTTGGAACCCAAGTTATTTTCTGTACATTCTGTTTTCTTCCTCTCCTCCTCAGCTTACTGTGAATAGCTGTAACATAACTGTGCTCCTGATTTGCATTGCTTAACTGGGGACTATGGATCACTGTCAGAAAATTTGGAAATGTGGCCAACTGATTTTTGACCAATGAACAAAAATAAAACCTCTGTGTTCTGTTGGGCTCAACATTCTTTTATTTTCTTTAGCAAAGAAATGCAGTTCATATTAAAGAAAAGAAATGCTTATTGAATGAATTTCTTTTTAGAAAAGAAATGCTTATTGAATGAAATTTGGCTAAGGTAATTATTATCTAGCCAGGCCTGCTGAGCAAATGGCAGGTGAGATAAACTTAATCTCAATAGCAAAGTTCAGAATACTTGTACATGTCCCCAACAGAATACGGCATCTTTTAAAATATGATATAATTTTAACTTTCTAGGAACAAGAAAATGCAGATGATTGGCACTAACATGAGGCCATGTCAATTGATAGTTTAATTAAAATAAATCCATACCCTAAAACCTGAAAATGGTTTGTATAAAGAGAAAAGGCATGGATCATTTTCAAAAATTATTGAGGAAGCTACATCTTGAGGGATCCCATCAGGTACTTCTGTCTTTAAGTTGCTTCAAAAATAAAGCAGAGGGTCTTAGAAGCTTGTCAGAAACACCCCCCCATCCCCACCCCCCAAAAAAAAAAAGAGACTGAAGTATCTTATTTCTGCTTTTTGCACCTGAATCAGAGATAGGGACATGCAGAAATTCTCAGGCAAGAATATCATCAGTGGATCAGCTATGGTTTTGGCCAAATTTAAAACCCCACCTTTGTGGGCCTGATATTTCTGAGTCTGAAAGGTTTTCCACCTGTCAGTGTATGATTTTCTTCCCAAGGGAAGTTTTCTTGAAAGAAAATACTCCCAGGAAATCTTCCCTTGGGAAGAAAATCAGCCACTGACAGGCTGAAAACCTTTCAGACTCAGAAATATCAGGCCCACACACCTTCTCTGTCTCCCTGGGCACTGGGTCTCCAAGACCCACCTCTTGAAGGAAAAGTGCTCAACCCAAACCCCCCAAACTGGAATTTGTGGCTGGTGCCTCATGTACCCCCCAAACTGGAATTTGTGGCTGGTGCCTCATGTTATAACATCTTCCATAGTCAAGAAGAGTTTGGCTCTATCACCCCTGTGGAGCAGTTGCCTCCTTTTATGACATCTTCTCAACCCTTCCCTGGGATTCCTGAGCTCAGCTCTCACTTCCACTCAGTGTCTGGGAAGCCACCCTCCTACCTGCACTCCTTCTTGGTGAGTGGGACATTATGTCCAGATTTTGAGGTTTAAGGCTCCTACAGAAAAAAAAAACAAAAAAAACCAAAAAACCCTGCCTCCTCCAGTTTGAACTGAAACTCTTAGTTAATTAAGTCTGAACTACAAAAATGACTTTACAGCCAAAGCAGTGTATGCAGAGAGGTACTTTCCTGTAGCCCAGGAGAGGCTGCCTGGCAGCCTTGTGGAGGACTGGGAATGTCTTCATGCATCTCTCCTCTACCACCTCACTTGCTTCTCTTATCTATCCCACCAGGGACTCCCCAGACTTCAGTGAGCCCAGCACCTCAGCGCTTTGGGAAGCTGGGGCTGGGCTCTACACTAGGATTTTCTTGGCCACATATGAAAGGCTACAAGCCAGGACCTTTGATAATTCAATCCTGGATTTTTCTAGTGTAGGTCCAGTTGAACATCCCAAAACCCCTAGTGATTTTTTTTAAAAGCTTGGTCACAAGCTTGCCAGCCATAATCCCCAGCTGGGCTTCCCTCTGTCTCAATCTATAGTATTGTTGGGTAATTCTATTCCTGCTGTCCTTGAACCTGGGAACCTGGTCTGCTGCCAGTTTTCACGTCTCTGGTATGATTATTTTGGACCTTGAGGAACAAAGGTTTCTTCATCAGGCCACATGGCTACATTGCTTTGAAAGGTTGGATGGGATGGAGAAGATGCTGCTGCTGCCCTGAGCTCTCTATCCCTCTTGGTTTTCTTTGTGCTGTGTTACCAAGACAGCACTGAGATTAAATACAGCACCTTTCCCAGATTTTTCTCTTTTTAAAATGGCCTTGGCAGTCTGCTGAGATTCCTGCCTCCAAGCTGTAACTTCCAAGCTGTAGATGTGCAAGCACCATTTCATATAGGTTTAGATTAGATATGTCATTATCAGTCTTGATAAGAATGCTCAAAGCGGTAGCTTGTGCAGAGAACTGCTGCTTGATAAAGGTTTCCATCGATGCTGATATTCAGAGAAGGGCAGCCCCCAGCCCTTGTCATCTTATTGCAAAGGTACCAAAGGGAGCAAAGGGTTGGTATTGCTTCTTCAAGGTCAAGGCAGCTCTATCACTGATAGCACAAGAGCCTTAGCTCTGCTTATCAATTATCACCTGAGGAGCAGAGCCTACAAAAGAATTGGACTTTGCTGCTGGGATCTTGCATTAGAGTAGGAATAAAGTTGCTGGCTCTGCCACCCACTTCCCATTCTCTTGCCTCCAACATCTGTGGTGTAGCTCTGTGACCTCTCTCCAGGCACAGGGACCCTCTGTTTATGCCCTGAGAGGATGTGTATTGTCCTTGCAGCTTGGCCTTTGGTGGGATGAGGCTGCCCTCCATCCCACAGCCAAGCTCATGGAGTCAGGGTAAAGGACTGAAAATGATGCTCATTGCTTATGGAACTAGTTTGTGCCAGGGCAAGGAAAGAAAATGTTGGGAAAGAAATGAACCATTAGCAGTCAATGTTCCTGAGTGAGGAATGTCTGGGAGAGACCCCCAAAGCAGAGCCAGTGAAGATTTAACCAATGGAGCATCTGACCCCCACACATCTGCAGTGCAAATGTCTCCCTCTGATCCAGGCACATGAAGAGCCCCTGATACTCAGTGGGGAAAAGGAAATCTCCATCTGAGCAAGTGCAGGAGACTGGAGTGTTGGCATGGAAAGGGCAGCAGCCTCCAAGTGTCCACAGGTGAACTCCAGTCCTGGAGAGACATCTGGCTGTCACTGTGGATCAGTGCTTACCTGTCCAGCTGTGCTCCCTTCATCCTGATTTATCAAGCACAGTGGCTCACTCAGCACCCCTCACAGAGGGTTGCAGCTGATCAGTCAAGGAGAGCATCCCAGGGCCAGGCAAACATGGGGAGAAGCCTGCTCCCATCTCTCCATGAGACAAATATATAACCACAATCTATATATAAAATAAAGTCCAAGCAATAAACCCCCAAGATGTTCCCTAGCAGACCTCCCCTAGCAAGTGCTCCTTGGCTGGGGAAAGCAATGAGCCAAGAGTGATGCACCAGCCAGAGGCTCAGTGCTGAGGCAGGACACACCTGTGAGGAGGGCAGAGAATTGCATGAAATCTGACAGCAACTGAGTTTTCACAGGTTCAGGACCACAGGGGTGCTCCATGGGGAACAACCATGGAGCCAGCAAGACCAGAGCTGTGGACAAAGCCCAGGATTGCCACTGTCCATGTCCCACTTGGTCCTGTTTTTATAGCCAAAGCTCCTCCCTGAGCACAGGTATCCCCATTTTGCACATTATGGAGCCTGACTTTCCCAAAATCACCAGGAGAAGCTGATAAAGCATCTTCCTTGTCCAGTATCTAACTGGGGGTTTTAGAGCCCATATGCTATGGGATTTCAGATTTTGATAAAAAATGTAGCTCAGGGGTACAATGTAAACTTCAGCATATAGAACCAGATTGCACAACCTCCTCCAGGTAACAGCTTCTCCAATATTCCAATAAGGACACCAGGACTGCACAATTCCTTGAGCTCCCTTTCTGCTCTGCCTTTATGAGGGGTCCTGCACTTTGGCCTACAAGACCTAAACACCAACACAGATGTCACTGACCTGGTTGTGAAACACCTTGTTCTGAGGAAAGAGTGTTGCACCCAGATGTGGGGAAAGGGCCAATGTGCTGGCAGTTCCTTGCCCTGCAAAATCACCAAAGGTGGAAAAGTCTGTATGAGCACATTTGCAGGTGAGAGGAGGTGATCCATGTGGAAGTTCTGCCTCATGTCAGTTGAGATAATGGCAATTTAGATCAGATTTAGAAAGTGGGGGAGCCACCTTTGCTGTAACAAAGATGCAGCTTTGTACAGTTTAGTTTATTTACAGTTATACATTTCTGTCTTATATCTCCTTAACATGAGGCTCAAAGAAATAATTCTTAGTGATGTTTGCCTGAGCACTGCAGACATTCTGCAAACTTTCTTAGCCCCCTTCCTGGTGTGGATTCTGAGCCTGACTAAGGTGTGGACCTACCTCTGAGAAGGCAGAACTGAAATACTTTGATTTCTGGCCAGAACCTTGCAGTTTTTGGAATCTCTCTGTTTTCTCTGTGAATGTTCACACTTCTGTACATGAGATGGCAGGGGACACATAACTTCAACAACCCCCAGTGATAAGCTCCTATAATTATAATTTTTCTCAACCACTGGGAGGTACTCTGTACAGGGTAGTAAATGGCATGGCAAAATCCCAAATATCCTGGTCACTGCCTTTCTGGGCCTGCCTGGTGTTGTCTGGGTCACTTACATGTCTGAAAGCTTTTGTTTGTGTGCAGTTTTCAGACCCCAGACAGCTTGTGGGCAGAGACAGGACTGGAAGATATGGGGACATTTTTGTGCTGCTCAGGGTTATGTGACGCTTTTTTAAATCAAATTTGGTGTTTTTTGGACCTGGATGAGAGCTGGGGTCCTTTCTGTGTGCCCTTTTCTGAGTGTCTCACTGGGGACAGGAGAGATCTTGCTGAAAAGGTGATAAAATCCCAGGATGGGTTTCCCTAGGGAGAAGATGGGTGAACATGAAGAACCTCCTTCCCACCCCGATGAGCTCCTGCACCAGCTTTGTATCCAACCCTCCTGCTACGGATTACTGCTGTGCTTCCCTTTCTTCAGCTCCATAACTTTGGAAAGGTGTTTCCCGGGTTTTGACTGGGTGGAGGGCCCTGTGGGAGGGTGGCAAAGGCTGGATGGGATCAGGGAAAGGGATGTGCATCTCCTCCAGGATGCCTGGACACAAGGCACTGCCGCCATCTAGTGACCCGGGATTCACCGCGCCGCTCCGGGGATGCTCTGCCAGGGACCCCGACCCAAGGTGCCTCTCGTGCTTGGGACATGGAGAGGGGCACACTTCGCTGGAGAGGATGAAAAAGCTGCTCAGCAAACACGAACTGAGAGTTTTGCTGTGCTTGTCTTGGAGTGCTGCAATGCTCGGGGCCGAGATGTGAAATTTTAGGGGGATTTGTGCAGGAAAAAAAATTGAAATTTTGCTGTTACCCATGTCTTTCTGCTTCCTCAGTCCTCAATATGCTGTGGGATACCTTTGGAAGGTGGAAAGGCTGTGGAAATTCCACCTTGAGGGATGATAAATGACGCATTAAACAAACAAACAAAAAATGGGTAAAGTCTGACAGCAGCCTTTGCTGGGGTTTACAAATACAGGTGATTCCTGATATATTAGTCCAGAGACCACGAACTGCTCAGGAATAGGCAAGGAATTGCAAATCCCAGCAGGAACATTAAGGCACTGAGTAAGACCAGGTTAATTAGAGGCTATTACATTTTACAGCTCTTCATCTATTGCTACAGTGGATGAGTCCTGACAGGCAGCACGGGCACACTCCTCCCCTCCTTTTCTTAAAAATTCAAAATAATATTAAAGAATCACAGAATGAATCATGGAATCACAGAATGGTTTGGATTGGAAGGGATCTGCAAGATCAACTGGTTCCAACTCCCCTGCCATGGTCATGGACACCTTTCACTAGATCAGGTTGCTCAGAACTCCACCCAAAATGAAATGGGATTCTAAACTTGAGTGCATGGAAATCATAAGGCTGAGCCCTATGGAAACTTGGAAACCTCTCCAAGTAAGTGGCAGTGTCATCCTGTTTTGTGTCAGGCTGTGTTCTATACTCATGTGTGACTGCCACCTCAGCAGTCCCTGCAGCCCAGCATTAACCACTGACCATGTTAATGAGGGTTATCACTGCTGACAGAGCCAGGGCAGAGCTGTGGCAACAGCCTCTTTGCAGATGCAGAGCAGCAGGTATCCAGGTGTAATTAAATTATTTTTGCAGGGCTCCTGCGTCCCAGAGGGATATGATGCTGAAGGAATCATCAATCTCACTGTAAGTTCTTCACTCGGAAGAAAACAAAAAACTGGATGCATTAATAAAGTCATTCCACACAGCTAAAACACTCATTAAAAGAATTAGACAGATAGTCAGTGAATTCCCAGAGACATAAGGTCCCATGCTGGTGGGAATAAGTGAGATCTCATTGAAGTGTTCTGGGTGACTACTGCAAAGATGTACATTGGTGATATTAAATACTTGCATCAGTAATAAAAACTATCAGCTTGTGCAGTTCTTCCTATGGATTTGATCCTGTCCTTGGTCTAGCCAGAATCTGAGCTGAGCTCTAAGTGTGCTCTGCCTCTGCATGGGCAAGGATGGAAAATCCTGAATTCATCTTGGCACACCATCATGGGAAAGAGGTTAGAGTAGAAGAGGCAAATCACATATCCTGCAGCTTTTGCTAGTTCCTTTATTTTTAATATTTCACTGTTTTGTCCAGAGATACTATTTGCAGTTTTTTTGTGTCAGCTACTGGAGCACGTTGAAGAGAGCGAAGACTAAGTTTTGGAGATATCAGCCACTCCCCTCAACATCCAAGTAAATCTGGGAGCTTCCAGTGACTCCAGGGATGGTGATAGGGAAGGTTTCACCATTAATTTAAGCCTGACCAATCCTTGAAGAACAAGGTCCAGCCTTGCTGTTTATCCAGAACCTTCTGGAAATACCTGGATCCACATTTGGAATGGGGACAGACCCTCATTACAGGGTGAGCACCCCACTGCATGCCAGTGGGTCAAGAGGACCTGGTGACTACAGGTGCAGGGAGGACTGTGGGACCACAGCAGGTTTGGGTGTAATGTCATCTTTGCAATGTCATGAGGAACACTGAGCACAGAGTGGTGAGGCTGGTTAGTAATACAATTGATATAATTATAGATAAGCAGATCCCTTCCTAGCTGATTTCCTAGAGGTGTGTTCTGCTCTGGCCCATTGTTTGAGCTCAGGTATATTATTAAAAAGCTTCTGTTTGCTTCCTGCCCTGCTCCAGCTGCCCTGTTCAACGTTGAGCAACACCATCACAGGCAGCTCTGTCTAGAGCCTGAAATTTACTGTGACCTCCACCTGAAGAGCCTACAGAAAGAGTCTTTGGGATGTTGGGTGTAGAAAATTCGTTTTTCACACCAGTGCCCAGAGCAGCGACTGGACCACTCTCTACCAGAGATTTTTCTCATTGCTCCAATTAGAACCATAAGAATGATGAGAGAGAGGCAATGCATTTAGGGTCAGACTCCAGAGCTTTGGCAGGTGAGACGTGTCTTGCTGCAGACGTGGGCTCTGTGGCTCATACAGGCTGTTATCAGCCATCCTTTGTACCTCTGCTCCTGCCTCCCTGGGCTGAAGTCCTTCTGCTTTCTCCAGCACTGAGCTGTGTCCTGGGTTTGTACAGCCACCGCTCCTGTGCTGACCTCGCCCTTCAGAAAACTCTCGATTATAATAAAATAAAAAGCAGCAAAGGGATGCACAGCCCTTCTCTGTGAAGAATTGGATATTTCTGCACAATCCCTCCCGTGTCTCCTCTCCTATGCCTCATTTTCCCCGGGGATGTGACGGGGCTGTTGAGAGGCTGAGCCGAGCTGAGCTCCAGACTGATTGTGCTTGCAAGGGACTTCTGGGGTTTCCTGACCCAAACCCTTCTTTAAGCAGCTTCATTCTCAAATTTAAATCCAAACTCACGGTTTAGTCAGGTGTCTCCTTGTTTCCCCAGTTGAAATTCGAATGTCTCCAGGGTTATACAAGAGACCACAAGGCCTCCATGCCCTGTGCTTAATCACTCTCAAGTTAAAATCTCTCTCCTAATATTTAACCAGATTTCCGCCTAGCTGCAGCTGGCGCCTGCTGCCCCTTGTCCCGACTCCTGGCACCAGCAGAAGCAGCTGAGCTCCGTCTTTTCCACTCATTCCCATTCCCAGGCTCGCTGCAGGCCGTCCGTGCCGCCGCGGCAGCGGGAACACCGGCGGCTGCCAGCGGGAACACCGGCGGCTGCCAGCGGGAACACCGGCGGCTGCCAGCGGGNAGGGCCTGAGGTGGGCACGGCCGAGGGGGAAGGGGGGACGAGGCCTCTCCCAGCCGCGCCGGCCGCCGCTCGGTGGGGTTTGCGCCAACCCGGAGGGTTTAGCTCGGCCCTTCCTACGCTGCGTCAAATCCTGTCCTTAGTTTAACCCCTTTGGACAAAATCAGCCTGCTCTAAAAGCATCGCGATTTTTATTTTTTTCTTTAAGTTTAAAGCTCCAGCTTTTGCAAAGAGCCCACCAAGGGACATGACGTGCTTCTGCCGCCTTCGGGGCTTTTCCTCAGGCGGGAAGCGTCTCCCTGGGCAGGGTGGAAGGAAAGCGGGACAAGGAGGCTCCAACCTTGGCACAAATCCCAGGCAGCTTTTCCACCTCCTGTAAAATGCCGAGCGCCCTGCACTGACCCTGGCTGCTCCAGCTTCCTCTGGGAGGAGGCGGTGTGTTCCCTGGGAAGTTCTGTCCGCCCACAGGGAAAGTTTTGGAGGGAATTATTTCGGGATGAGGGCCTGTTCCCGGTGTGGGGGTGCTTTGGGCTGCTGGCAGTGACTGTGGTGCTCCCCAGCAGCCATGGAGTATGTCAGCACACGGGGAGGCACCAGGGCCGTGGACTTCGAGGGAGCCCTTTTCTCTGGCTATGCACCCGATGGGGGCCTCTTCATGCCCCAGCGCATCCCCTCGCTGGACAGGGACACCCTGCAAAGGTGGAGCAGCCTCTCCTACCCTGAGCTGGTGAAGGAGCTGTGTTCCCTCTTCGTCCCGGCCAAGCTGCTCCCACGGGATGCGCTCAATGGTGAGCTGAGTGGGGGGCTGCTTACAGGGATGTGCACAAGGATTTGGGGGGGTTCAGATGCATCTGGCTGCCTTTTCCCCATCCTCTTTACAGCTCCCAAGAGGAAGGAGCCTGCTGCAGCGTTGCCTGCTCCTTTCTGTAGCCTGTTCTCCTCTGTCACCTTGCTGGCACTAGGGGAAAGGGTGTCCCATGTGTATAAATAGGGGTTCTGGTGACAGCAACATGTTGATGTGGCCCTGCTCCCTCCAGGGCTTTCTGCTGCTTCACACTTGCCTTGACATCTGTTTCTTAATGCTTTTAACACTCATGAGCTGTCTTTTCCACCAGAGGGCAGCTGCAACCTCTGTTTCAACAACACATTAGTATAAAACTCGGGTTTCTGGTATTTTATGTTCTAATACAATTTTCTGATTGTGTGGTATATCCCCTGGGATTACTTTGATAACAGAGTTATCAAACACCATGAAGCTGGGCTGGTTCATTCCTAATAACCACAAATAACTTGTTGGATATCTGTCGCTGCACCAGCAACTGAGGGCCTTTGGTTGTGCAGAAAGGTACCCAGGAGCATGAAAAGCACAGATGAAGGAATCCATGGGTCAGAAAAACACTCCTCTAATTTAACAGGCTATTTAACCATTTTCCCTCTAGAGCTGATCGACAGAGCCTTCAGCAGATTCAGACACAAGAATGTCGTGCACCTCTCCAGGCTGAAAGATGGGCTGAACATTTTGGAGCTCTGGCATGGTGTTACATATGCATTTAAGGACTTGTCCTTGTCCTGCACAGGGCAGTTTTTACAGTATTTCTTGGAGAAAAAGCAGAAGCATGTCAATATTCTGGTGGGTGAGTATGACTTCTTGGAGGTAAGGTTCTTGGGCAGGCCTTTACCTTGAGAGCCATCATCCTAGAGCCCTCCCCAGAGATGCCCCAGGATGGTATTGCCTCATAATCTCCAGGCAATGCCAAGGTGGCTGCTCTTGCCAAAAGCATCTCACAGAGCATCTCTGCATCTTTTTCTTAAAGGTTTGATTGACACACCACTTTTTGTTTTCCTTGCTGCTTCCTCACTTTGAAACAGGGACTTCAGGAGACACGGGGAGCTCAGCCATTGAGAGCGTGAGAGGGCAGAAGAACGTGGACATCTTTGTTCTGCTGCCCAAGGGGTTGTGCACCCAGATACAGGAACTTCAGATGACCACTGTCATTGAGGACAACGTCCACGTCTTTGCTGGTTGGCACTGCTGTTTGGACTGTCCACGTTATGGCCCTGCTGTGTCAAAACCTTGACCCTAAAAGTCTGAGGGGGCTGCTCGGTGGGATTTGCAGCTTTAGCAGCTGCAGCCAGCCTGGTCATTGCTATCACCATGCCCAGGCATCTGGCTAACAGGAGACAACATCCCCAGTCTGACAAACAAGCAGTTCTAGGCTTCCTTTTCTCCTGGCCATAGATCAGAGCTACCTCCATGCAGGTGGCTGGTGTTTGGCTGAACTAAATTCAGCACCATTTTTTGTCACTAAAAGGATTTGGAGCCACCCCTTCCCTCTGTCCTCTTGCCTTTGTGGGTGATTCATCCCCTGCCATCATGCTGTCCCTATGGATTGGCATCACCACTGGCTGCTTGAGCTGCTTGAGTTCCCATGGACTCCTCTGCTCAGCCAGGTCTCACCTTGGCATCTCACAAGGGGATGCAGCATTTGCCTTCCTGGCAGGTTTATATTTGGTAGAAGCAAGAGCCCAGAGTGCTGTGTCTGCAGAAACCAGCTGACATCCGCTCAGGGCCTGGCTCCCACAGCCCCCAGGGCAGACACTCCTGGCCACAGCAAACCCCAGGGCTTGAGAGCAAGCCTATTTCTGAGCAGAAATACCTCGTGCCTGATGCAGTGCTGCTGGCAGATCTAATCTTTCCTTTCTCCTTTTGACAGCTCATGGGAACAGCGATGAAATCGATGAGCCGATCAAGGAGCTGTTTGCTGATGTCGATTTTGCTGGAAAATACCACCTGATGAGCTTGAACTCTGTCAATTGGTCCAGGATTATGGTGCAGATTGCTCACTTCTTCTATGCTTACTTCCAGTGCACCCCATCCCTGGATACCACCCCGCTGCCAATGGTGGAAATTGTTGTGCCAACAGGAGGAGGAGGAAATATCACGGGTAAAGGGAAAAAAAAGATGGGTTAGATAAGAGAGAGAGAATGCTGTGATCTATGGACCAAAAGCACTCTTTGCAGATACTGGGTATTGCTATTTATTAAAACACCCACTCTCTGGTAGGATTTCTTCAGAACCACTTATATTTTATTACTCATGTATGGCTATTACTCAATTTAGGTGTCACTGATGATTTGCAAGGTGCAGAAAAACCCAAACCACCCTTTGATGATGACTGTAACTATCTTGAGGGTGGGCACATTAGGAGAGGACAGAATGTGTTTGATGCAGAAAAGAGGGAAAACGATGTGGCTCTGACTTCTTAAGTGAGACATTAACAGAGGTGTGGAGTCCTGCCTGGTCCTCTCTGGTTTGCATAGTAATGCATGGTCAGGAGAACCACTCTTAATTGCATAATCTGGCCTTCTAAATGAGAGTCCTTGATTACCTCAGTCCCCAAATAGGTGTAGAACTGTTTTATGAAAGCAGTAAAGGATTTTATATATTCACTGCTCTTCCAGCCTGCCCATCAGAGAGGCAAAACTCCCAAAATCTTCATCTGTCCTGCTTGCCTGGCAGCTGTCTGAACTCTCAGTCCCCTGCCTATCCACCAGCAAAAGTGGAGATGAGCCAGGGTCTGTGTTCAATGGCAGGTGGAGCGTTGCATCCCTGGATTTTATATAATTTATAATTACAATTTTATATGAAGTCAGGTATCTCAGAGTCCACTGGGGAATATCTAGTTTGTGTCTGCTTCTGAATGAGATGCTTCATCAATTTGTATGATAACTTCTTTGCCAAATCTCCTTCAAATGTTTATTCATCAAGCACTCATGCATTTTTTCCACTTTTTTTTTTTCCCCCTAGCTGGCTGTATTGCCCAGAAAATGGGTCTCCCAATTCGACTTATTACTGTGGTGAACAGCAATGACATCATTCATAGGACTGTTCAGCATGGAGATTTCTCACTGGCAGAGAGTGTGAAGGCTACTTTAGCATCAGCCATGGATATCCAGGTGTGTAGTGACCTGGCCAAAATGAAAGAATAGAAAATGTTGTTATTGATCCTTTTAAATCTTGCACTCTGTTCTACCTGTAAAATTCTGCCACTTGTTGATGCATTAGGAGGTGTGACTCATATTGACCATTTATGCTACAGGCTGCTGAGGTGAGGTAGATCAAACACCTCCTCCCTCACTTTTCAGGGCTTGACTTTCTGATCCTTGTTGTTCAGTGCTGGGTTTCTGGGTGTTCATTCTGTGCAAGCTTAGCAAGACAGGGACATTTCCACAACATGTGACAACTAGAGAACTAAAAATGCCATCATGTCTCAAGGGTTTTGTTTCTGAAAAGCTCCACAAGAAGAAAGATGAGAGACCAGGAAGGAGGTAGAGAAGTCCATAAGAAATGCCTCGTTCATGGCTGCCTGCAGCTTGCTCAGAGCAAAACAAGTCCCAGCAGGCAGGAAAGGCCTTGGAAAGAAAAGTCATGGAGGTACAGAAACCAAACACCTGGAAGCACGTACCTCTGCTTTCATTCCCACCCTGGGATCTCCAGGGATTGGATCTGCTTCCAAACAAGTGATCAAAGTGGGAAACCCTTGGTATTGTATCTCTGTGGCCTTAAGGTACCTGGTTTTTCCAAAAGCTGTTCAAACACACTGGGAGGACCTGGGAGCCTGGAGGGCCTGCTGTGCTTTGCAGTCACTAAGTCCCTATGTCCCTATCACCAGACTGTGCTTTGCAGCTTGGCTTTTCTCCTGAGCCAGGAACTTGTGGGACTCCTCAGAGCTCCAAGGATAACTGGGCTTCTCTCTCAGCCCATCTCCCTTCAGTAGCCCTGGTCAGCAAGTGCCAGACTTTGGGATCTTGGGGGCAGAGAGTGAGGTGAGGAGATTTCCTGAGATTCTTGAGGAGCTAGATGAGTGAATCCCTCTGCACATCCCCCTCCACAGCTGCATGGGAGGTCATTCTTCAGCTCACATCTGAAGCATCCATGCAAATATTTCTGTAGCTAAAGAGAACATTTGTTCTGGAGGGGAATTCAGGAGGGAATTCTCTGGTTGGGACTTGTTTAAAGCAGGTTCAGCCTTGAGGTCAGGTGGGACTGCTCAGGGCTTTGTCCATTTGGGTGTTGGAAACCTTCAAAGATGGAGAGTGCACAGCCTCTTTAGGTTGCTGCTTCTGCAGACCAAGGTAAAGCAGAGAAAACTTTCCTGTTAGATGCTGCCTGAAGAGTTGAAGCAGAGAGTCTGGTGTGGATGAGCCTTGTAAGGAGCAATGCCAGGACAATCCCAGCAGACTTTGTGTCTTTGCAGCCAAGCAGGGGCTGTTCTCTGTCCCTGAGGTCAGGAAGAACCACACAGCTCATATCAACACTCCAAAAGTTTGTCCCAGCATGACCTGGCCTCCAAATGGCCCCAACATTCACTTGGAGAGCTCTAGTGGTATGGGACAAAAGCAAAAGCCTTACTTAGATGGCAAGGCACCAGTGCCCTGGCCCAGTTCAACTTACTGGTGTCAACAGGGTGTTCTGTAATGGAAACCATAAGGCTGGTGGGAATGGAAGGTGAAGGGAAAATGTGGGAAGAATGTGGGAAGGATGTGGGAACAGCTGCAAGAAGAACAGGAGAAAGGGTGTCAGGAGCACAGTGTTGAGGCACCTCCAGGAGCAGGCTGTGGAAGTCCAGCCATGCTGACCTGTATCTTCTCAGGACAGCCTAAAACAGGGGACAGCCTAGAGCAAAGGGCAGGCTACACCCAGACTAGACTGAAGATTAGAGGCTGGAGGCTCTGGGAGACGATGGTGGGAAGATGGGGAACAGAACTGGGGCCACAGACACCCAGATAAGGACACAAAAGGCTGAGTAAGTCCTGATGAGTCGACAAGGTGGGACAGGATGGAGTGACAAAAGGTGACAGGTGCTGTCAGCTGCCAAAAGTCATGAGGAGTTTATCCAAACCCAGCACCTGAACCCATGAAGTGAGATGAGGATTCTGTAATGGTGGCCCTTGTCCTGTCTGTCCTTACAAAATGTCTTGGCCAAACCACCTGGATGAATATTTCTTGGTGCTTGTAAATGTGCAGGAATGAGGCAGGGCAGAGAAGTTGGTTTGGGACCCTCCTGTATGGTCTTGCACAGAGTTCTACTGCAGTGTTGCAATGCTGATTGCTACACAGCCATATGGGCCAGTCAGGCCTTATATGTGCCCTATAAATTCATGGAGATTATCAGCCAGCCCTGCAGCGAGCTGGGTGTCTCATTAAGTCACACACGAGCTGGATGACTCACAGCAGCATCTGCAACACTGAGTAAACAGCTGGATATTTCTGGTTCTCCAATACACAGTGTGTTATTAGCTCACAGTGATGGTACAGATGTGGTCGTGCTGTTGATTCATCAGTCATCCCTTCATTTTCTGTTTTCATCTGATGGTCACTGTCAGACTGCTCTGACAGGTCAGAGGTTCAAAAGATATTGTCTTCCCAAAGCCTTGTCCTGGGGTGTAGGTGAGCAAAGGGAAGACAAAAAGCCCACCCTGGCTTCCACCAAGAAAAACACAGTGGTAGGACCTCAGCCCTAATGAGACATCAGAGAATCCACAGGGGTGCTTCCCCCCTGGTTGAATTTCCTCACCTATTGCCTTGTTATCCCAGGAGCCTTACAATGTGGAGAGGATCCTCTGGCTGCTCTCAGGCTCTGACAGCCACCTGATAAAAACTCTGATGGAGCAATTCAACATCTCAAAAAGGCTGAAGCTGCCAGAGGACTTGCACAGAAAGGTCAGTTCCTCACCCACACAACACTGTGCCTGTGTATGTGTGTGTGTAAGGAGATTATTGCTACCAGCTATTCCCAATTCATTTTGAGAATAAAAAAACATCATAGTGGAGAGAAAGCAACCAAAAATTTAAGTGTGAGGCCAGACAGAAGTTTTATATCAATATGTGTGCATGGAGATACTAAAAACCACTTTTTAATTTTTTTTATTCTCTTTCTTCTTCATGAAACCAATTTAAAAATTGCCTGCAGTTATTTAGTTAGTATATGAATTTGACCCATCCTTGGCCATGCACTGAGGCATCATACAGTGGATGCTGGCACAAACTGGGGTGTTTGGGAGTGGGTCTGCTGAGTTTGGTGCAATTCAGCCTTGCTTTTACTGCAAAGGGAAGCACAAACACAAAGCAGAGAGAGATACAAGAGAAAACCAAAGATTTGAGTTGAGAGAGGGCCAGGTGCAAAATCCTGACTTTTCCTGTCAAATTTCTGATGTGCTCTCCCTCATGGAGCAGTCTTTGCCCAGTGCCCACTCCTGCTTGTGCTGCAGAAAGATAAATACTAAACAATTTTATTATTAAAAGCAAGGAGAGCTGTTACATTGAGGTGGATTTTACAAGTCCTCAGAAACTCCCTCAGAGCATGGAAATAGCAGTGCAGAGGTGAGGAGCTGAGTCCTGGCTCCTGCCCACCCACACTTGCAGCACCTGTGGATGGAAACCCCTTGCCCACATTCCATCCCTGTGGTTTTTTCCAGCAATTTCTCATCCCCTAGCTGCAGCAGCAACCCCTTCAGTCTCTGGGGGAACCCATCCTCCAGCCTCCCAACTTCCACCTGCTTTGCTGAGTGCCTGGGGGACAAACCCAGCTAGGAACACATTGTGTGGTGGTGTCCTGTGCAAACTTCCCTGTTTCCCCACAGCTCTCCAAGACCCTGGGATCATGCTCAGCCTCTGACCAGGACATTGTGGGAGCCATGCGGCGCTGCTGGGAGGAGAACCAGTACCTGCTGTGCCCCCACTCTGCTGTGGCTGCTCACTACCACTACTCACAGCCACACAGGTAGGGACAGCCATGGTCAGGAGCATTAGGGACTGGAGCATCAGTGTCCCCTTGCTCCTGCAGCACCTCCAGCTCCCAGCTCGCTTACACTGTAAATTTTCTTTGCTTGTCTTTCCTTTCCAGCATCCCCCGGTGTTGCTTGGCTCCAGCCTCTGCAGCCAAATTTCAGGATGCCCTTCTCCAAGCTGGCCTGGTTCCCCAGATCCCCCCTGAAATCACTGCCCTGACAGCAATGGAGACCAGGTCCACTCCCCTGGAGCGGGGACAGGACTGGGCACAGGTGCTCCAGGGCAGGATTGAAGCTGTGGAGCAGCAGTGGGAGGCACAGGCTGGTTAGTCTGCACCCCAGGGCACGGGGGGATCACTGGGCAGGTGATGACACAGGCCTGACTGCTGGGCACAGCTGGACAATGCTCCCAGGGCTCATTCTCCACTCCCAGAAAAGCTCTGTCTTACCTGGGAGTCTCCATGCAATGATTTATTAGCAAGAATGCACTTCCCTGTTGAATTACATGGACTATCTCATAACATTTTCAATAAAGAGTTGGATTATATGGACAATTTAATAACAGTTTCAGTAAAGAGCACTGCAACTGTATCCCCATTTTCCTAATAAATCATAACATCTGATTGAAACTCTAAGTAAACCTGGCTGTTCCATCATTACTGGCTGTTAGAGAAAGCTGCCTTAGCACTACCCACAGCTACCTGCTTCTAGAGCTTTTTGCAGTGATTCTGGCTCTGTGCTGGGATGTTCAGCCCAGCAATCCTAATAGCACCCAAGATGCTCAAAAAGAAACAAATGCAAGAGTGGAGCAGATCTACTTTACCCATCCCTTTAAGCAGTGCCAGGGATGGTTCACAGGCATTGAAACTTGGTGATAGTGATAGTGTTAAATAGCAGATATTTTCCCTGGACATGCTTATCTTAAAGAGCTACTTTCCAGTGCTGTACCTCACAGCTTTTGGTCCTAGTCGTGCTTCAGACTCTTCCCAGGCAACTTCCACTGTAACAAGTAGGAAATGGGAAATTCCCTTTATCTTCTGCCTGAAACTTCAGCTCTTTCAATACCACGTTCCCATCATATACATACAAATATATAAATACCTTGTGTGGGAGCTGCCTCCACAAGTCATGCATCTGGCAGGAATCTCTTGTGCCTAAAAAAAGGGGGAAGAAAAATAGGAATAATTATACCAGGGGGGAAAAATCCCCCTTTGCCATCAAAAAAATTCCCCCTTTGACATCAAAGGAAGTCCTGTAATGGGAGGATTAATTTGAAGGTTTAGTGGCATTTAACAGGGTAAAAGTAAATTCTGTGAAGTGATTCAGCTCGGGATGTTGCAGAACGTGCGGGAAGAGTGGGAAGCTTGGCCTGGGCTGCAAGCTGCCTTGCTGGCACCCAGGCAGCCTTTTCCTTGGCTCCCTCGGGCACAGCTGGCCCTGTGCCACCTCCTTCCATCCCACTGAAACCCTGCAGGAGAGGAGGGACCTCTGCCTCCTCCAGGGTGGGGGCTGAGGCTGCCCCATCCCAATTAACAGGGATGAGGGAAATAGCTGAGAATGATGTTAAAACCACAGCACTTGGATTTTTTTGATGCTAACAGCTCTACTTGCATGGATTGAGCAGCTGGGAGGTGGGGTCCAGGAATGATGTTTCATGAGGCCATCATTCACCCTTCATTAAGAGCCAGACCAGCAAAATAGCTTTTTTTAAGCAACAGCTTCATCCTCACAAATAAACCTTCCCCAAGGGGTGGCTTTGCACTGGCAGTGAAGCAGGACATCTCTGGGGGTAAGAAAAATCCAGATCTCCTTTGACCCCCATGATCAGCTTCCCCTTTCATTGATGCAGATGTGGACCCCAGTGCCCTTAACAGCTGCCTCCCCAAATCCTGCAGTTCTCAGCCAGGAGAGCCAGGAGCCCAGTTGCAATTTAGCCCTTAATCATAGCTTAAGACACCCTGTGAGAGAGGAGAGGCCTGAAATTGCACCCAGTTCTGCACCCAGGTGAGAGGTTTCAAATCTAGCTGGCCAGACCCCAGCCCCTCACAGGGGAGCACTCTGAAGGGTGGGGTGAGTGGGGCTGGACTTGCCGCCTGCCAAAATCCTGGTGTGTTTTGCAAGCAGAAAGTGTGACAAATACATTCCATGCTCCCATCCCAATGCCCTCAAGCAGTAGGATGAGTAAAGGGTCCAGCCTCATTGCAGGGTGAAAAGGAGTTTAATTCTCAACCATCCCTGAGGATACTCATATGGGGTGAGGATGCTACATCTCCCCCAGCCCAAATCAGACTTTTTTGGGGGAAGGAAACTATGGAACTCTCTCTGCAATCTCTGGAGCAGAAGAACAGCAGGAAAAGCCTGTTCCATGCCTGGAGCCAAGGCAGAGGGAGCACAGACAGGCTTGGCTTGCAGTGGGGCTGTGCTCCCACAGAGGCCAGTGCACAGCCACGTGTGCCAGCCCAGGGCCTGGGATGTGGGAATGAATCTGGCCCCGTGGGTGTGCTGTGTCACATCACCTGCTTGGGGACCATGGCATCTGTGGCCACTCTCACACTGAGAGCTTCAACTCTGTCCCCAGAACTGGTGCTTGGGGCTTTGCTTGCTCATCTTTGGGTCTCTGGCAGCCTGGTTTGATGGAAAAATGGAAAATGGAGAAAGTCACACAAAAAGTGGTAACTTCCTTACCCAACACTGATGGGTGGGTGCAGGCTCTGTAAGCTTCACATGTTCCCAGGGTTAATGATATTTTAGCCCTGCACCTTCCAGAGCTTATCACAAACCCAGGACAGGCTTGTCAAATAATTCATTTCATACATCAACTGCTCTTGCTTTCTTCCAGCAAAAATTCCAGTTTTGGGTGTCTGACCCCAAGCATGTCTGACACGTGATCCAGGAGACAGTGATGCCCACAAACCAGTGACCATACTCCATGGGGACACTGTATTCCCCCACACAGCTGGGACATGTTCCCAACTCCTGCCTTAAGGAGAAAGTAATGGGATGGAGATGCAATGTGTTGAGATAGAGGAATAGGGTCATGGCTCAGCTGGAGTTTCTACTCAGTAACTCACATGTACCAAAGCAACTTGGTGTCCTGAGCCAAACTCACTTGCAGTTAGTGTGTCCAAGGGATTGGGGCACCTGTGCTGGTGTGGTTTGGGATCTGTTGGACTACATGTGGGGTCTACCCTCTAAGCCATCTGCCTCTGTGCCCCGTGGGGACTTCATCCACCAACAGAGCCATGCTGTGGGTCAAAACTCCAATCATTAATAGTGCCATTAAGAGATGTGTTTGCTAAAGGGGGGCATGGGATGACTGGCTGTCTGCTGCTCTGGCTGAGATAGAATTGAGAGGAATATAAAATCCCAAAGTAGCTGAGGGTGAGGATGCTCTTTCCCACCAGCCTTCCCCTGTGTTTTGTCACAATGTCCATCCCCATCTTCCAGCTCGTGGCCACCCAAGGAATTGATTTTTGGGCAACTCCTCCACTGACAGGGCTGTCACGTCCTTCTACTCCAGTTATGAGCTGGGAGGAGCCCACAACGTGGTGAATTATAAGCCAATGCTTTAAAACAGTGTTCTGAATGTTTGGGAGCTGAATTATTATTTATAATGCCCTGGGGCCCCCATGTAATTTATGGACAGGTATGAAGACAAGTAGGCGCTCAGACATGGGGATGAGCCTGGTGTAAATGCTGAGATAGAAAGATAGATAGATGGATGGATGAAGATAAACTTCTTGGCCAAGAGAGCTGGAGATTGAAAAACTGGAGATGGAGAAGGCTGCTCTTTAGACATCTCTGCTCTCCTAGGGTGACACTTACTATCCCACTATTCTCACTCTCTAAAATGTCATCTCAAACATGGTGCAAATCATTTGTTTACTCTTGTTTTTTTGAATTTATCCAAAGTGCAAGGAAAAAAATGTAAAAAGGAATTGCTTTGTTGTTGCAATTTGCTGCTAGGCATTCCTATGTGTGCTAATGATAAGTATTAATTAAATAGCTTTCTGTTGTCTTTTAAATGCAGTTCTTTCAGGCTGTAATTAAAAACAGACACCCAGCCCTTTCTGTCTGCATAGGAAGAGGCAGGTAGGCCTCTGGAACTCGGCACTTTTTTCCTTGTAACAGGAGAGAAGTGGAAAATGAGGCAAAACCAGTTTCCATTGAAAACTCACCACCCTGTGCATGTCCTTCACAAGGAAGGCAACCAGCTCAAGGAAATTAAAGGAATGTGACTTCCAAAATCCCAGCCCTGCAATCAAAGCAAGTTCATTTGCCCTTAAGATCTTTCAGCTTCATACATTTTAAAGGCAGAAGAGATCACTTTGTTTGATCTCTGGGCTGCACAGGCTGCTCTGATGCATTCATCATGCCCAGAAGAAACTTGTTGCCTTATGAACATTTTGGTCTGAGTAGCTGGAGATAGGATTCCATCCCCCTCACCAGTTTTTTTTTCACTCTTACTGTGAAAAACCAGGCACTGCTGTGAATCCCCATCCCTGTGCTGCTCCTCTGGTCAGCACTAATCTCCCAGTTCAGGGTGTGCTGCTCAGGGAAACTGGAGCTCCCACCAGCCCTGTTGCCCTCTCCCTTTCCCAGCTTAAAATAGAATAAATCCCTCTAGAAATGCAAATAAAATGTCAGATGCTCACGTGATGGAAAGTAACCACCAACTAAAATTTCCAATTTGCCCACAACATTGAATGACACTTAAACCCAATTTTTTTCTGCCCTTAAAGGCAACTGGGCTTCACTTATCTGAAATGCTGCTGTTAATCAATAAATACATGGGAAGACAACGGCTGTCTGCTGTGTGTGGTGGGAGAAGATGCATCTCACTCAGAGGATGCCTTGGCCAGAGATGGCCCATGAGACAAAAGTTTCTCTGTTCAACAGCTGCATGTACATATTTTTTTCTGTGAATGGAAACATTTAATTATGCATTTGAGTAATTTATAACCTGAGGTGTGTAGAATTTGTGTAATAAATACACAGAGAATATAAGACAGACACATTGCCTGCAAGGGGATCCTCAATTTGGGGCAGTGCAGCACTTTGGTCACCCAGGGTGATGCTCCTCTGCCTTGGTAAGTCCTCAATTATCAGGAGGATAAAACAGTTCTTAAAACAGCCACAGCCCTTTTGGGGTCCTATCAACCCAAGGCTGGATTTGCAATGAGTTTCTCTGTCTCCCTCAGCCCCATGGCTGGGTCTGGCTTGTGATTTTGATGCAGCTGGGTGAGTATCCACAGGGAGTTGGGAACACAAGAAGGGGTCTGGGACACTCTGCAGGCTCCTCCCTGCTGAGGGGAACACGGAGCTGGGAGCATCTTCGGGGCTGTTGGTGGCAGCAGCAACAAAAGTGGCTTAGAAGGGATTTTTTTCTCAGTTATTTGAATTTTAGAAATGAGAAAGAGTGAGAAAAGGGATGGAAAGTGCATTTAAAAAGAGAAAGTAAGCATTCAGAAATGAAATAATTAAAAAGGAGTTTGAATTTGTTTGAATTGAATCAAAAGATTTTTTTTTTCTTTTTGGCAAACACAAGCTTCTTTCAAGCAGAAACTGAAAAAAAATCCTTAGGGTATTTTAAAGGTAAAATCACTCGCTTTTGGTCCAAATGGAATTATATTTCAGTTTTGGGAAAAAAGGAATATGTAGAAATTTTGCAAATTCTAGGAATGTTTAAAACACAATATCACAAAAAAAGAGAAGGTGTTATGGGGGAGATGAAAAGCAGAACAAGAGGGCTGGAAAAGAGAGCAGCCAGCAGCTGCCCTGTGTGGCTCTGTCCTTGCCCTGACACCCCTGAGATCACCTCGAGCACTTTAAGATCACGAGATACTGAGAACAAAGAGTTTGTGTTCTCTTTTTTGCTCTGTAGTTCCCTGCATTTTCAGGCTCCCAAAGCTGGTTCAGCACTTTCAGGGCAGGTTAGAAACCAAATCTTAAAGAAAGCAGAGCAGAAAATTGCATATAATGTGGCTCGGGAAGGGTGATGCTTACAGAAAAATAGCAAAACTAATGATTCCTGAGAAACAAATAAATTAAAAATTTATGAGCACAAGTCAGTGATGTTTGGTGCAATGCCTCACTATTCATCTCATTGCTCTTTCCTTGGGACTCCTCAAGCAGAGCATCACAGGTATTTGCAGAACTTTTTCTCTTGAAATGAAATAATAGTGTCGTTTTTCACAATGTGATGCTGCAGTAAAAGAAATGGGAAGGGGAGAAGGGGCTGTGCCTGAACATGGATTTATTTTGGTGTCTGACACAGGGAATGGAGCAGGATTCACTGTGCTAAGTCCTGGACTGACAAGGGAAAAGGAAGATTAAATATTTTGGAATTGAAGTTTGCAACCAGAGCTTAAACAGCAGCTTTTGAGGATAGGGCTCTTTCTGTCACTGACTTTCTGTGTGACCCTGGGAAGGATTGAGGTGAGGTGAGGAGCAGGGGGGACCCTCCTGCAGCTCCCCCAGCCTGGTCACTGCCACCTGGGCGACTCCTGGGGTCCCACCCTGCCTGGGGACCAGGCTGCTGCCACCTCCTCACCCTGATATGGATGCCCTGCAGCTCCCCTTGGTCCCTACCTGCGGGCAAAGCACCAGCACCCTGGGAATTCCTCGCTTCCGCTCCTCCGGGATGCTTGTGGGGATTAGCCAAGCTATGCTCCCTAAACCCATCACATGTGTTTCAATAGTTATAATTGTTGCCTTTAAGATAATTACAGGCTGGAGAGCACGGACAGGAAGAGCCCTGTGGATTTGCACCGGGGCTCGGGAGCACCGTTGTGTGTGGAATGGGATATCTGCCACTTGGAAGTGTTTTTTCCTGCTTGGGAGAGTGGTTTGCATGCCACAAGCAGGGAAGGCCACAGATCCCCACTTCCCATGGTTGGAACAACTGGAACTAAGTGTCCCCCTGCCCCCCACTCCACTTGCCCTGGGGAAAGAATCCCCCAGCACCTGGCTCAGCAGTTACTGACTCTTGCTCATTTAAGCTGCAGTTTTTTCCTCCTTCCCACATCAGTTCAGAAGGGAATGAGGGTATGAAATGAGCAGGATGCTGAAAATCAAGCTCACAGTGGGGCAGGGAGCATCCAGAGCCCACCTTGCTTAGAAATGAGCAGCAGCCAGTCCCAGCACTCTCCTTGGCTCTTAGTGAGGTGGACCATACTTGTTTTTTTAGTATTTTATTCTTCATCCTGGTCCCTTGCTGGCTATCCAGCCTTCATCACCGGAGAAAACACTTCCCTGATTTTAAAGGGAGATAACTCTGTCCCTCCCATAGCCTGAAGTAATTCAATATTGAGTGATTGCAGTCACTGCTTTTCCTCCGTTTGTACCTTTCTTGCAATTATTTTGTTGGAGCTCCCTGCTGGAGAGCAGGGCAGGGAGCTCTCAGGAATAACACAATTTCCTGGAAGCTGCCTTGCCATAGAAGAGCTGGGGCATCACTGAGGACCCGTCCTGGGGCACAGATCTTCCCCAGGGTTCACCACATAACACAGGATTTCTCCTGAGATCTTCTCCAGCCCCTTGTGTCACCACGAAACACAGCAGGGGGTTCTTGCCTTTGCATTTCCAGTGACCTTTTTATCACTGATGATTTAAAAATGAAAACAAGAATTCATTTACATCCAGGAGTTTGCTCCAGTCCAACCTCCTGGTTGCAGGATTTCTCATGGCTGGTGTGGATCCGGAGGATCCCTCTGGTTGCTCCCAGACATTGAAACTCGGTTACTGGAGGGGTGATGTGGGGCCTGGCACACCCAGGGTGGGATTTAACATTCAATCCATAGAAATCCATTTAATAGAACTACCCCCAAAGTTCTGCCTTTCTTCCACCCAGCCTCCTAAAATGGAAATAATCACGGCAGGGAAAACCTTTGGAACAACTCAAATATTAAAATGCAGTGAAGGTGAACTGGCTCCTGGGCGGAGGGGACGGGGGTGGGCCCCGTCGCTGCTGCCAAGGTGAGTTTTGGGGACCTGTTCAGACCTACAGCTGCTGGCAGTGGATTAGAAGTCAAACCCACCTGAAATCCACAACTAAGCATCCTGAGGGGCTCCTCAAGGATGAGATATTCCACTCCACAAACTGCCGACTTTGCCACTGTAATCCTTCACATCCCATCCCTCTTCTCCCTCTCCCCTTTTCCCTTCCCCTGTGATGTGACGCATTGCCAGAGGGATAAAATAATCAGCTATTGCATTATTACTTTTTCCACCCCTGCTTCCCTCACGGGCAACTGTATTTCGGCAAATGTTTTTAATATTTGCTAATAAAAGCAGCTCCAGTAATGACATGCTCCCTCCCCGAGACAAAATTACCGGGACTGGCGTTATCTAACAAACGCGTTTTGGCACAAGCGCGTCTGCGTTCGAGCCATTTCTGCCCATTCACAGGATTATCAGCCATCTCTGCAGCCAGTCCCAGCCCTCCTCTCTCATTCCTAGTTAATTGGTGTGAAATTGGAGCAAGTTCTCAGGTGATAATGTGTTTGCATTTACTGCTTCACTGAACCACCCTAGCCACTCAATCCCAGCTTCATTAAAGCCTCAATCTCAGCTTTTGCTCCTGGCTGTGAGCTTCAAACCCTATTTCCTGCGTGGCAGACATACAGCCTAACACATGTCAGGAAGACAGCTTGAGCAGAGCTGCTGGGAACAAGCACAGCTACTGCCCGGGCGCCGCTCCGGGAAAATCACGTTTGCGGTGGGAAAGATGCTTGGAGTCCCCACGATGGCTTCACGCTGGGTTGGTTGGCTCCCTGCTCTGGAAAAAGGCATATTTTATACCCTTTAATTATACTTGATTAATGAATTAATTTTAATTTTTTTTTCTGCAGCACTTTGAAGATAAAAACCCCTTCGTCTGAATTCTGTGATTAGTATTTAAAGACTCGAGTGAAATATTTGTAGGCAGAAAAACCTAACCGAGGAATGCCTGTGTTCAAGCATTCAATAGGGCCTATTCACAGGATAGATTCCAGGGTTATTATTAGCAATAAGGTTATCTTTGGCATAATCTTTTTATGCACAACATGCTATTGGATTCCACCCTCCCTTTTCGCTCAGGCCCTGGGGCAGAAGGTAGAAAAACCAGAGCTGGTTCAAGCCTTGCAAGTGTTTTTCATGCAAGTGGAGCTGAAGCCTGGCAAAGTCTGCCGTGGTTATATTTAGGACAAACCATAAGGTTTTTTTGGTGCAAGATGCAAGCTCCAGAATGCTTCTGCATGGAGGGAGAAGTGTGTTGTCCCTGGGATATCTCCAGCCCTGCTTGCACACGCTGTAGAGGACCTGCTGCACCCTGGGGACATCTGTGACACCCTGTGGGGGGTGACCCTTCAATCTGAAGGATGGGTTGTGCTGCTCCTATGCCCGCAGGTCGTGGAGGCAGCTCCGAGCATCCCCCAGGCATGTGAGATTTCACGGGTCCAGACATAGCTCTGGGCTTGGGCAGGTCTGGACACAGCCGGGGAGAGAAGCCCTGCCAGCCACACCAGTGGGTGAATCTCTTTTGGGGAGCTGGAATCGGCTCTGCACGGGTTGGATGTGTCAGGAGGGCTGACACAAGAGGGGCTGCAGGCCCACAGCAATGGCTTCATCTGGGCATGAGAGAGCAGCTGTTGCCTGCCCACCTCTTAATTCGGTGGGATTTCTAGGTCTCATGAAGCTAAATGTAGGAGGTGGGGTTTTGTGATTGTTGGTGGTGCTTTTTGGTTTTTTTTTTTTTTTTTTTTTTAATGGGTGGTGGGTGTGATTTTTCAAACGCTTTCTCTTTGGCACATCTGTGCCAGCAGCGTCGGTGAGAGCCCCAGGATGCCTCTGCTGGAGCCCAGGAACACCTTCCTTTGAAACATACCCTGTGTCTCCCCAAACCCACCACTGAGCACTGGGGTGGGAGGAGGTGAGGCCACCTTTGGCTGTGGTCCTTTACTCTGAACAGCTCAGCTGCTGCACAGGGTGCCCAAGTCACCCCCAAACCAGCTCCAAAAATCGATCAGGGCTGCTCCTCCACAGCCAGGCTCCCCAGCCTGGGTGCAGGCAGAGCCAAAACACAGAGGCACATTAAAGGATGGCTGGTGTGGCTTTGAAACAGCGCGGCAATCCCCTGTAGCCTAGTTTTTAGAGAAAGTATTTTGTAGCTGGTTTTTCTCTTTGTGACTAAACATGGTTATTAAGGCCCCAAGTGCATCATTAAACCTGTTATTAAAAGTAAACATGTTAAGGAGAATGTACTGCTGTGTAGCAAGATCATCCAGGGCACTGGACCCTCTGGAAAAGTCATTAACATTTGTATTTAAAGTGAACATAGTTAAGAACATATTGGACTAATTCAGGGCCTTAGAGCTATTAAAATGACTACCATTAAAAATAAATATGTTATGCAGAATATGTTGCATAATTAAAATTATAACAGTGTTTACTCTGTTTTTTAGGCTGGCCTCTAGTTTAAGAGGTTATTTGTATGTATATAAATATATATAAGTTTTTTTATATTTATACATACATGGTAATATGTCTAACTATATATATTTGGTTATCTATAGTCTTAAAATGACTCTGTAGGAAAAATTTGACTTCCTTGTTGCAGGATGAGACAGAGCCCCAGTGGGATGAAGTCTTGATTAAAACCATGGGGGAAAAACAATAAATAAGTTTTGGCTGTGTGTAAGTGCTATGGCCACAGTCCAGTGGCTGTTGAGTTCAGTGGGAATCTTTCCTCGACTTTGCCTTGCTGGGTCAGACCTCAGGAATGTGCCTCTTGCTTTGATGGTTTTGCTATTGGTAGGTCAGCTTGGAAAATCAGCAAATCAGCAGCTTTGCTTTCCATGGGCCATTCCCAGGCTGAGTTCCACCAGGTTCTTGTGTGACAGAATCACAGAATAACAAGGTTGGAAGAGACCTTCAAGATTGAGTCCAACCCATGCCCTAACACCTCAATTAAACCCTGGCACTGAGTGCCACATCCAGTCTTTGTTTAAACACATCCAGGGATGGTGATTCCCCAACTCCCTGGGCAGACCATTCCAGTACTTTACTTTCAACCTGGTCCCCTGCAGCTCATGTGTCCCTGGGGAGGTGGCAGGGTGGGACCATCTCACTGTCACAGGGTCCTTCCCACCTGGGGCCTTGTGTCCCTCTGTGTGGGAAAAGGTGCTCCCAGGGAAGAGTTTCTCCCAGCAGCTCTGGACATGAGCCTTGGCCGTGCCAGTGCCTGAGACCAGTGGCATCTCCTGCCATATAGAGATGATCCATATAATGTATATAAATGTATTACAGATCCAGAGAATAGTCCTGGTTGGAAAGGACCTTTTGATGTTCCTCTGGCTCAAACTCTCCTGTATCTTCAACTAGACCAGGGTGCTCAGACCTCTGCCCAGCCTGACCTGAATATTTACACAGATGGGACATCCACCACCTCTCTGGGCAGCCTGTGTCAGTGCTTCACCACTCTCCTTGTAAAAAAAAATAAAAAAATCTCTTCCTTATATCTGGTCTGGAACTCAAGCAGGGACCATCGTGCTAAATGCAGTTACCTCCCAGGGACTTGTATGGGAGCTGAGGCTTTTGTGATTCTGGGAGGATTAATTAAAAAAAAAAGAAAGAAAAATATGAGCGTTCACCATACCAGCCAAGAGCTGTTTTCCTGAAATTCCTCTGGGAGTTGAAGTGACTCCAGCACCCCACAAGATCACAGGACCACAGGAGGAAAAAGCTGTACTAAGGAATTGCATATTGGGGGGGGGAGGGGGGTGTCCCTTGAAGAACAGCCTCTTGGAGGAGTTTCACTGTGTTCATTAATTACAGTGAAGGGGATAACAGGTTAATTAAACCCTGCTGGGTGGCAGGTGACCAGCACCTTTCCCTTCAGCCCTTCTCCAAGGGATACTTGGGGTCTGCATTCCCAGTAACCACGGGGCCACCCTGGATATCTGCGGGGGTCTCAGGCTGCCAGCACAGCCCAGAGCCAGGGTCACCTGCGGGGATGTCCCAGCAGCGCGGCTCTGTGCGGGTGTTCCTCGGGCTGGCACGACCCCAAAGGCCCAGCACAGCCGGGAGACAGGCACCCGCCCTGGCTTTCGAGGAACGGAGCGGGGAATGTCAGCAGATGGCACTATTTCTTCTGCCATAGGAGCTGCTGCCTCCCACCGCGGCTCCGAGCCGGGCGCTGGACCAGGGGAAGCAGCAGGCTCAGGGCAAAGAGAATTCCAGAGCCCCACCAGCGCTGGGAGCCAGCCCTGGGCTCCACAGGGATGCGGCCGCCGGTGCCGGGAGTTCACAGGGTCCCCATGGGGACCTGTCCTGCTGGAGGTTGCCTTCAACATCGGGTTCTGTGCCCGACAGTGACTCAGTGATCACCAGCACAACCTCAGGCCGCGCTGCCAAACCTCTGCGCTGCTTGTTTCGTATCGGCTCTTTTTTTAGGGTTGAAAATCGGTGTTTGTTGCTGGCTCTCCAGGTGGAAAGGGAGGAGAAGAGAGTTTTTGTGCTCGTCCCTGCACCCCTTCACCTGCACCCCACTCCAGGTGATACTGCTGTGACCAATGTCCCTGTAAATAACAGCTGGAGAGATGCCTACAGCCGGGGGTCTCAGGCGGACGAGTCCTAAGGAGGATCTCACCCCCCGATGGGCCCTGTAAGCTTCTTATATCAGCTGAAAACTTCCTTGCCCAGCTCTGCCTCAGCACTCCGAGGCCGCAGGACCCTGGGGCTGCTGTCTTCTGCCCCATCCTTGATTTCCCCAGCGCCAGGGCTGCTCCTGTGGCTCCCGGCCGTACCTGTGCCGCAGCGGTGGCTGCCAGTGGCCAGCCGGGGGGTCATTTTCCACCTCACCGAATTAAACTTCATCTCCCAGAGGTGCTACCCAGCGCAACTGAATATTTAAATAATAAAACGAAACCGTGCTGGTGGGAGTACAGCTGCTATTACACTTATTAGTTAATTGTGGCGGTGTTTCAGAGCCCTAGGCATGCACCTGGACCCCTCGTGCTAGGTGCTGTACAAACAGGACGGAGGAGAAGACTTTGGCGTTTAAAGGCACTGAGTCATTCCTTCGCCCTCTCATCTGAAACCTCAGCTTTGTGTAAAACCTTTAGGATTTTGTTTAATGGGCGCAGCTAATGGTGAGGTAATCAGGGAGCCTTTCGACAGAAAACCCAGCGATCAGTGGGTTGGATGCCTTTTGATCTCTCTGCGGAGCAAAGGCATTGAGAGGAGGAGCTGCGCGGTGGGGTACCGGGAGATGCTCTGCGAGTGGGCGGCAGAGACCGGCCCGGGGCAGCATATCACACACCAAGTCCCTTGTGTTAGGATCCAGCTGGGAACCATCACCCTCATGCCGTGTCCTAGTGCTCACTGGGACCTCGTGGGCACATCCCTGATGCTTCTTAAATGTCACCCAAGAGGAGATGGCAACCACTAGGGGTGACCGTCCCTCCCTGACTCCTGCAGAAAGGAGATGTCTGTACAAGACTTCTGCTTGCAGAACATGGTCTCTGAAGGCACCCAAACTGAACAGTGGGTGCAAGCCATGCCCTTCCCTGGCTCCTGGATGTCCTGCTTCTGTCTGGCCATCTCTACAGCTTAGCTTCCCCGAGGAAACCACAGAAAGAGGAAAAGGTGCCCAGCAAGTTCCTGCAGCAGAACAGTGGCTGGTGGATGCTCACAGAAGGGGTGGATGGCCTCTGCTGGGTGGTTATCTGGGGAACCCAGGGTGTCCTTGTTGTGGCTGTGTGTACAGTGCACAGCCAGGATGGAGCAAAAGTCCTCTAGGCTGCTCCTCTCCTGGGGTGACTTCACCCAAAACCTTTGGTGTGTGGCAACATCTGGCTGGGGCTTGAGCCAGGGCGATGGCAGACGGGACTGGCAGAGGCTCCAAGGTAAACCCGTGGAGCTGTGCTCATGGATACATTCCTTCACACTGATCTTGGCCTGGCAAGCTGGTACAAGCTACACCTGCAGGACTCCTTTCCCTTTCTGCTGGTGTGAGCCAGGTCTCGCTCTGGAGATCCACCTCAGGGTGGTGCTGCTCCTCTCCCATCTCCTGGCACCTTAGCACATTGTATGGGTGCATGGGTCAGCTTTGTAGCCCCCCAAGATCCCAGCCTTGTAGAAATAATCTTGGTAGACTCATGTGGGACCAGATTTTGCCAGGTTAGTGTTCAGCTGGATGAGCCACTGCACGGTCACAAGGAAGGGGGAAAAGGATATATGGATAGAGCAGGGGACAGATGGTTTTGGGCTAAGCACACAACTTCCTTCTCAGGGCTAATGCTAAGGCAATATCCTTTGAAAGAACCTTGCAGGACTATGTTTAGAAGTGCTACAGTAGAAACAGCAGCACTGAGGGTCTCCAGCAGCAGCCAGCTCATGGGATGGGGAAAGAAGATTGATGGAGATACAGCTGCTCCTGCTGGTGTCAGATTACGATGTCCCAGTCTGTTTAGGATGTGCATAGAAAGAGTAACCTGCTATACAGTTATCACACCTGACAGGCAACCAAGAATAAATAACATGGAAAAATGGTCATTTTATCATAATTTCTTCATCATAAGGAAATTGAATGAATGGGTAATGGAAAAGGTAATACAACAGGAGATCACAGCTAAAGCTGTAGCTGAGCGCAAAGTCATCCTGTTCAGCACTGGAAGGGAAGGTTTTCTGCTCTGCTTTACATTAAATGTCATAGGTCTGAAACACAGGGCTGTCAGGCTGGAAGACCAGGCTGGTCACAAAGGTGCTTGTCCAGCAAATGTTTTGATAGTCCTGACAAACAACATCTCCCTTGGGCTGGCACCAGCGAGGTGGGCTGGGTTGGTGCAGTGGAAGGTCAGTTTGGTCAAGCTAAAATCAGAGATGGTCTGTCCCACTGTGTCATTGCATGGCAGTGCTGAGAGCCCAGGGGGTGCCACTCACCCCACAGGGTGGCTTTAGGTGGGAATAAACATCCACTCTGTCCTGGGAGCTGGCATCTGCCACTGGGGTCCTCTCTGCCCTGAGCTGTCACCAGCACAGATGTCCCCATCCAAGTGGGGACATCTCTGTGGGCAGATAAATTTCTTCACCCAGAAGCCCATTTTGCTGATCTTTCTCCTTGTTCCAGCCATGGGGGCCTCACCTACCCTGGCTTATGCTCCACTGATGTAAATCCTTATCTCGACCAGCTTCAATCACCAGGGGTGGGAACTGTATCACTAAATGCAGACAGGTAAAAGCCCCAGAGGTCTTGCCCTGTTCTTTTCATAGTTGATGGAGATTTAATCTGCACAGCCAGGGGAACTGAGGGTGCAGTTCATCTTGTCTTGAAGCAGTTGCAAGCAGGCTGGGTGAATTTTACCTCCAGAGGGCCTTTGGTGACTACAAAGGGAGCCAAAGTACCTGCTGTGCTCCAAGTCAGTGTTGCAGAGACTGACTGTCGAGTGATGCAAATGTCACCCCGGTCGCACTTGGCTCTGGGCTCCTTCAGCAGAGAGTGGAGAAAAATACCCATAGGGCAACTCAGCCTACCTGCCCTAGACATGTCTCCAAAGATGGAGCAGGATGGGCCTCTGGGGCATCCTGTCTCTTGCTGTGGACAGGAGATGTTTTAGGTGGCTAAAAGGTGTTAGAGGTGGGTTCTAGAAGGTAACTTAGGAGATGAGCATCCTCCCTGCCTTTAGTCTAAGATCACTGCCTCTCACCAGGCTGCAGGAGGGCTCGTGGGTGCAGACCTGTCACTGCAAGAGGGTGACTTGCAGGGCAGAGAGCCCAGAGCTGTGTGCTGCCTCCCCTACTGCAGGGCAACTCTGAGTCCCACCAGCATGCCCTGTGGGTCCCAAATGGGGCTACAGCCCTGCACTGAGAGAGCCCACCTGCTGAGGTGAAGCTTGGGTGAGAAGGATGTGAGTGTGGATGGAAACCCTGATTTGTCAGGAAAGGACACTATCAGAGTCCAACAAATAAACCCTGGGGACCAGCCTATGCATGTAGAAGACATCTTGTGGCTGGTTCTCCCATATGTTTCCCCTTTCTGAATCCAAACAGGTGACACTTGGAGAGTTTCTGGGAGCCACCATCACCCTCTGCTTCCATGACCATGTGGCCAGGGGTGCACTGTCCATACCTGGGACCTGCCAGACCACTGACCTCATCCTTGGCTTTCATTGAGAGCCGAGGGCTTTGGGCCAGCTCTCATTAACACGAGAGAAAAGAGACCTGCAGACTGTCCCAGAGAGGGAGAAAGGAAAATGGCACAGCGTGACTGGTGCTGGATAGTGGGATGCTTGTCACAGCACCCTGCCATTCCCCCTGGTTTCAGCAGCTCAGCTGAGGGCGAGGTGTCACACGAGTGTCCCAGGGCCACTGCTCTGCTCTCCCTCCCTCCCTTTATCTGCAGATCGTGCTATGCTAACAAGGCACACGTACAATGTTTGTGTGTGCATGTGAGACAGAGCACTGACTCTGGGCCAAGTGAGAAAAATCATTAGTTACAGGCTCTGCAGGACTGAACTTGACGAGGAACTTGGGGCTTTGCCCCGACAGCGCTCGGCGCTGGTGCATTATTCAGTTTGTGGCTATGTTGATTTGCAGATGTAATCACTCCAACAACACATAGAGAAAATTAATTTGGACGTGGGCCTGGTTTCTAGAGAAAGTTGGACCTAAAGGCGGGAGGTTGGTCGTGTGGCTCAGGCAAAGGCCCAGGCTGGGGAATATCCCATTTCCAGCTCTTGAGCCTCACAAAAGAGATGGGATGGGGATGGAGTGGCAAGGAAAAGTGGTGTTGAGTGGTGCTGGAGCATGGGATAAATAGGATTTCATCACCACTGAGTCTTTCAAAATCAAAGCCCTAATCACTCAGCCCTGGCTTGTGTTCATACCTTTCGCATTCATGGGAGATGAGTTGGATGAAGTGGGAGATGCTCTCCTTCCCCCAGCCAAGGGATGGCCCCCAAGAGGTGTTGATTCAACAGATTGATTCAACACATTTCTAAAAATACACCTGGTTAGAAAAACATTGCTACTGAGAGTCAGACCAGATGCACTATTCCTGGACTGCCCAAGCCTTCAGACCCTTTCCTCTTCCTCACCTTGCTGATGGTGCCTGCCCCCATCAGAAAACAGCATCTCAGTGGAGACACAAGTGATCCCAAACACCGAAGATTCCCCTGTGGAGAAGAATCCATAGGTTTGGGTTGCTTCCAGGTGAGGGATGCTGCCTGCCCTCCTGCCCAGTCTGTGTGAGCTGGTGCTGTGAGAGCTGGTAGCAGCCCTCAAATCCCTCCGTCTTGAATTACCTGGTGAGCACTCTCCCTCCTTTTGATCACAGACCCCTTAACTTTGCCTTCAGCTAGGGCTGTCTCAGCCCTCGACCTGCTGAATGGTCCCCTTTTAAAATGGGATTTAAGAGGGAATTAAGGACTAATTAGGTCTAATGAACAGCAGTGGCTGTTTTAGACCTGGTGCCTCCAGTTGACATCAAAGGGTGAAGGGGATTGGGTGAAGCCAGAGGAAGTGTTATCAGCAGCAGGAAAGATTTAGACCCTGCAAAATCACCCCCCAGCAGGGGGGTTTGTGTCCCTAATCCCTCTGTGCCTGTCAGGCAGGGAGGCAGCCTGGTCCTCTCCCATTGGACAGGTGGAATGGAGAAATCCTGGTGGGAGCCCATCATCACCTTAGCTGCCTCCTCTGCCATCCCTCACCACGAGCGGCTGCGATGGATTTGGGTGATCTGGGGCCACTCCAAGATGTGGGGTTCCCAGGAGAGAAGGTGAGGAACTAGGTGGGAACAAGAGAAAGAAGGTGGAAGGGGACATAGGGACACATTCAGAGCTGGGAGAAGAAGGGAGGCAGATATCTGCCTCTCCAGGGAGCTTCCTCAAGTGCAGGCAGGGGTGAGTCAGGGCTATTCATTAGCAACACAAAGTGCCAATGCAGGACCCTGAGCCAGGCAGTGTTTATGTGCTCAGGATGCAGCAATAGCAGAGTCACACACCCTACCCAAAACACATTTAAGCCTCTCACCGTTTTCTGCATGTCAGAGGGACCTTTGTTGCACGGGCCTGCATTGTCTGAACGCCGCGGCGCGGTCTGAGGGCACAGGCACGGTGCAAAGGCAGCGGTGCCTGCCTCCCATCCAAAGCACCAGCACTTATCTCCTGCCATGGCTCGGGTGGTTTCGCCACTGCTGGGAAGTCAGGGGTCAGGCCCAGCGCCACAGGAGCCGTTTCCTGCCCTCTGCCAAAGCCGGGATGGGAGAGATGGAGTTTGCCAGCAGCAATTCTCCCCGTGATTCAGTTTACACGGCAGTATCGAACGGCGGTGTGGTCGGGGGGGATGTTACAGATATCAGATCCTTTCACTGGAAAGTCAGATCTCGGCAGACGGCATTTTGGAGAGCACAGGGAAAACAACGACTATTTATGGTTGTTGTTTAGGGTTATGGACGCAAATGCCCTTGAATGATACAAACCGTCTTAAGGGGAATTTTTGCGGCTGATTAAGCGTAACCACAAAGCTTCGAGAAAACATGTGTTTATTTTAAGTAAGTAATGTTGATTACTAATGAGAATACTTAGTAGATATGATCAAAGGTAGCTGAAGTGCCGTCATGATATCAAAGACTGGGATGGAACGCTTAATTTAGATGTTGAAAAGCCAATCTAAGGTGAGCGTCTTGAAAGTAAATATCATTAACAGTATCTAGATTAGACCAAGGTATAAAAAGAGTTGGAGGTAACAGCTTTCAAATCTCCCGTATAAACAGGCAGGTGATGCCGTGACTGGGGGAGGCGTGTCAGACACTGAGCCCAGGGTAGGGGATGGATTGTGCATCTGGTGCACGCAGCCCCTGGCCGGGCTCCCGGCTCTGCCCATCAGCATCTCAAGGGAGCCGGCTCTCGGGAGCCAGCGTGGCTCCTTTCTGCTCCAGCTTACCCAGGGGAAAGAGATGGAAATGAGTTCCCTGCTCCCTGCATCTTCTGCTTGAGCCCAGTGCAGAGCTCTGGTTGAGGAGGGAAGGTTTGTGAGGGACTCTGAGCGGGAACAGGGTGTCCTCTGTGCCAGCTGACCCAGGAGGTCAGGCAGACTGATGGAGAGATGAGTCTGTCAGTGCAGCACAGTGCTCAGCATCCAGGTGTCTGCATCCTGCTTCTGAAGCCTGTTTCCCTTTGCCACCCCTGTCTTGCTCTATTAGCCAGATGGTCCTTGGGAAAGGGGTCCACATGTCCCCAGTGTCACCAGCCCTGCTCCTGTAACATCCCTGCAGTGAAACACTGATGAGATTTGAGACAGGCAGGACCTTATATCCCCTTCTTTTGCCAACTGTGTCATGTAAGAGGGAATATGTTATTCATTTACCCCATATCTATCTCAAATTCCCTGGCCAGAAAAACAGACAGCATTAATTGGAAAAAACTTTGAATGTGGCTGAGCTGTGATCCACAGTATCTTCTGCTAAAAACCTGTGCCGGGGTCCACAGGCTGGCCACCTCCATGGTGCCTTCAGATCTCTGTCCTCCCTGCTGTCTCCCCAGGACCATTGCAATCAGTCCCTTCTCCATCCCTGCTCCCACTGCCCAGCGTTAGCAGGCACCCTCTTAGCCCAAATGCCCTGATGGTGGCCAGCACCCCCCATGTCACTCCCACGCTCCCCAGGAGCCAGCTCGGGGTGCGCTCCGCTCCACACGTTCCCCTGGACCGAGCCCCTTTGATCGAGCGCTGCGGGCAGCGAGCAGGTGCCAGACTTTTGCCCTGCCTTGCGTAGGTTGGGAGAGTTTTGCCTTCCAATCTGGGGCCCAGGGAGTGCCCACATCACTGGGTCTGCTGGGCATCCTGGCTGGCCACACGTGGGCCCCACAGGCTGCTGTTGCATGAATCATCCCCCCCTTCCCCAGCTGCACTGGTGGTCCCACACGGTGCCAGGGATGCTGGGGACAGGGAGAGGTGTTTCCCAGGGATAAGCCTCAGAAGGGTTAAAGGAGAGTGGCTTTGCAGGCAGGAGTGCCTGCTGGATGAGGGGAGATAGCATTCAAAGAGCTGGAAGGGCTGGGTGCTGGTCCTGCACAGGCTGATGCTTTACTATATCATTAAAAAGGTGCTTTCCCGAAAGATAAACTTGAAGTGCCTGTGAGCTACTTTCAAACATGGACATAAACCCCAGCCTTGCAAAGGTAAGGGACAGTGAAGTTTTCAAAACCCTGGTGTCCCCATGTCCTGGCTGGATACCCTGCACAGCCCAGATGTGGCTCAGGAACTGCTGGACACTGTAGGTCCAACATCTCAGCCAGCATCTCATCTCCAGTGAGTGGTGACAGTGCCGTGCCAAGCTCTTTGCTCCCAAGTGTTTTTGCAGGCTGTTGAGTTGTAACGACAATAACAACAGAAAAGTACAAAAGCTGGTGATTTAAGTAGCTTGAGAACAAATCACTCCCCTGTTTGCTTGAGTGTCACCTGCTCAGTATCTGCTTCATGATATGGATGCACAGTTTTCTCTTGGGCAATGAAAATCTGCATTTCTAATACATTAGAAAAGAAAACAAATAAAATCTAACATGAACAAAGTGATTTCTGGCCCTCTTTGCATATTACAAAGGAGCAAGATGGGCACAGACCCAATTCCTTTGTTCTTTTCAGATCTCTGCTACTGCGAGCAATATTTGTCAAGAGATTTGAAGCTGCAGATGAAAAGTGCTACCTACGGACCGAGTATTATTACTGCTTTAAACTCACACCCTTCAAACCAGCTGGCTGTCCCTGTTTAAAGGGAGGTGTGTGGCCAAACAGGTAGGACAGACACTGGCTGCCAGGATGCCCTGGGTCCTTGGCTCATCCTCACTGCCAGGGCTGTGGACACATTCCACGTGCAGTCCAGCACGGACCCTCACTGTTGATAGCACTGGGGTGGCAGCAAGGAATGCAAAGATGGGGTAGGGAGTTTCTCAAGAGCATTTTTAAGACCCAGATTTTGAGATGGAGCTGAACAAGCTGCTTCAATGTTGACCCTGCTGGGTTTAACACCAGAAGGTGAATGCACGATGGGATTTGGTGACATGGAGGTTGGTGCTGTATAATCTTGGGTGGACATGCAGGGAAGCAGAGTCTGTCCTGTCACAACATTATTTCTTGGAAAAACTGGTCTGCACTTACTGCATCTCTCCACAACCAAAGTACAAGTGTATGGGTAGGAGGGATTGGATTTTATTTTTCAGGTGATAAATCTGTGCTCACAAAATTTTGCTGCACAGGAGGAACTGGTCCTGCCATCACACAAGGCTGTTCTCAGTGAGCAGGGAGCCATCCTGGCACCAACAAAGAGAAACCCATCCATGACATTAAGTTCTGCTCTACAGCAGCTCAGATTAAGAAAGGTTCTCTTGTGCTGGAAACTCCATGAATAAGAATGTTAGGAATTGGCTTAAACCACCAGTGACATAATTAGAAGGCTTTTGATATGCCAATTTGGCTGATCTCAGTTACTTCCCCCTGGTGCTGGGGAGTGTCAGCAGAGGGATTAGCCTCCAGTCACTTCCTGACACTCTTCTAAATCTTCTCCCTCTTTGTTCTTCATCCAAGACTGGGGAAAAAAGGAAAAACAGGGAAGCAGCTCAGGAGATACTGAAGTGAAGCAGCGTGTGCTGCATCCCTGACCTGCCTTCGGTTTACACTACAGGCTCTCCTTAGGGGTGTAATGCAATTACAGCTATAACTGGGTGCTATACATTTTAATCCCATTAGAAACAGCCTTTTAACAGCTCCTGACTGACTATAATATGTAATCTCATTAGAGACACTACCTTTATACCTTGTACAAGAACATCCAAGCAGAAATCAAAGGCTGGGATAAGGCTAACACGGTTTTCTTCTTTTAAAACACTGTCTTCTTTCTTGCTTGTATTTGGGATGCTGGTGCACAGGCACAAAGGCACAAAGGCTTTGGTGGGGCCAGGCTGGATGGGGTTTGGGGGCCACCCCTGGTTTTTCTCTTATACTTCTTCCTCATGTCCTCCCAGGGATGGGGTACTTCTGTGTGCAGCCCATGTGCCTGGTCCAGGTCTGCTGGCCTGGAACACACAGGGATGTGGAATCCTTGTCACCCTTGAGGCAAAGCTCCATGAAAACTCAAGACAAATATTGACCAGGGCTGGGCCAAAGCTGGAAGGGTTTCTCCTGCTGGAGCCTGTTCTCTGCTGCCTCCCACGATACCACATTGCACTGACCAAAGCCCTTGGTGCGGGTACAGCTGTGTCTACACCACGTCTGTGTGTGTTGCTCTGCCAAAGGGGGGGAGGAGAAGGGGAGGGGTGATTTTTATTTTATTTTTTTTTAGTCTGTTTTCCTCAAGGATTTATCAGCGCTCAAGCGTCTCCTTTCATAGCAGTCTTTGAAACTTCAGGCAAACTTCAGGCAAATTTTTCTGGGGGAAGGCAGACTTGAAGATGTTAATTTCCTACATCCTATACTAAAATAGACTCCTGAGAATTTTTCAGGTAGATCTGAGCTCATTAGAGACCAATGTCCACATGGGATAGGGACAGTGTGGATTTCCCAACCATGGGCCTAGCTTGGCAGGGTTGTGCATCCTATCTGAGAATCCAAACTCTCAGACCTGGCGACAGCTGCATGGGGGTCCCCATGTCCCTCCCATTCCAATTCAGTTCAGATGATGTTGAAACAGCAGCTCAGCCCAAAACACTGGGATGGAGAGCACAAGGCTCAGACAGAGCAGCAAAGGTCAGGGAGGGAGGACAGGAGGACAGGACAGACCTGTCGCGTGGGGACAGCAGGGCGGTCCCCTCTCCATGCTGAAAAACCAAGATACTGCAGCCAAGGGCAGCCAGGACCCAGTCCTGGTCTCTGTCTGAAGGGAGAGCAGCTGCTCCTGACCTCATCTGAATTGTGGTATGAATCGTCATGGACCAGGATGGCAACCAATTACTTGGGCATAAATCTGTTAAAAAGAGGGGAAAAGGGCAATGTTGAGCTGAGCTGCCCATCAGTCCAGTGTTAGAGGCCACTGTGACTGTCCCTCTGATGAGGCTTAAGAGATCTTGATCTTTGGAATCTTTAAAGACTGCAAAGACACTTATTTTTGCAAGAGGGGTGTTAATCCCAGCAGATTCAAAGGGGTGATAAAGCACTTTGTTTCTTGCTCTATGGTAATTGCAACTTCTGACAACTCTGATAAACTAAAATGAGGTTCTCAAAAGCATCCACCCAAGGCTTTGTGGGGCTGCAGTCAGGGTTGTATTTAAATGCCCCTAATGAGTACCTAGAGCAAATGGGAAAGACATGCAAATCAGATGTCTAATTGAATGGGCCTTTGAAGGAATATCCCAAGCCGCTGGGTAATTGATGGGTTATCTTCCCATGGCTTGCCTTGATTGCATCTTCTTCCGCATTAGTCTTTCCTAGGAGTCTGGTTTAACAGGAAAAGTGGTGCACCAGGGTTAAATGCAGCTCTTCTTCGCAGAGTGAATGAGGACATTTACTGCCCAACAGTACGACCCTTCTGCAAGGGAGTCATTATTAAAATCTCTCTAGACTGGTGTTTCTTCCAGGCATGGAAGTGCCTTATCATATTGCATCTGAGCACTGCACTCAAACTGCCTCACGACCTGCTCTCTGAAGCGAAGGCATGACAGATGAAATAGCTTTCCCATCAAGTTTCTTGGGCCCACTTCTCCAGGAGGAGTAAATTGATGTGACTGCCTTCATTTGGATGTAGCAAAGATGATTTGTGCCTTATGGAAATGTGACCTGTCTGACCCATTGGCTCCACTGGTGTCTCATGAGGATTTATCGGTGTTGCATAAATGAATTCTGCTTTGCTTAAGAGCCTCGTGTTATGTTTGTGCAAGAGCCAATTGCCAGCAGCCACCGTTATGGCCAAGCAGCTCAGCAGTGAGCAGGAAAAAGGTTCCCCAGTTGGAGCTCTGTTTGGACTCAGAACTGAGGCACAAATCCCTAAATTGGAGGGTGTGTCTATAACAAAGCTATCTGGGCCATATGAGCTCTCTCCAGCACCTCTAAGCAACTTTGATAATCACATTTTGTCAAACACACACGGCCCCTGAGGATGTTTGAGAGGTGCTGGGGTGTCTGAGACATCCTCAAGGGCTGGTTTATGTATCCATGGGAGACTGGAGCAGCAGCTGGGGCTGGAGAGGGTGGATACTTGAGTACATGTCAACAACTGTCTTTGAGGCAACAGATTTTAGCCAAAGAATCTGCTTCTCAACTGAGTTTAAAATTACTTTCCTCTAGTCCCTATTGATGACAAGAGGGGCAGATTTTAGCCATGACTTCCATTTCCCTCTCTGGGGGGGGAAATTTCTTCCAAAGCAGAGTCTCAGGATGCTGGGTCAGGACTGTCCTTGACTCTGAGCCCATTGCTCAGTTTATCTTCAATCCTTACAGGTGCAGAAACCCCCAGTTCAAAGCCCCACACCCACCCCCAGGCTTGCCATAGAAATCCAGCACAGGATCCTGGCTGGATCTTGTTGTGTTTGAAGGGTACAAACATATTTGCCAGCATACCAGCTCAGCCTGGATTTGCTTTCCATCTCTCCTTCTGCCACTCAGATCCAGACCCACAGTTCTTTCCTGCCTTCAGCTGCCTTTGTAATTTCTCATAGCAAAGCATCCTCTTCCTGGCTACATTCTTGCCTGCTATTTACTATTTCCTTCTTTAATCCATGCCTAAATACCATGTTTTGATCTTCATCTTTAATTTTCCAGCCCAATCCAAGTATGATACCAATAACCTTGTAGAATTGCTGGATTCAGACTGCACATTAGCAGTTCTGCCTTTCTGGCTTCCCCCTCCCAGCAGTTTCATACCCTCATGGGTTACCCTGTGATGGGCCTGGTTTGCAAAGTCCCTACAGGGGCAGCAGGCAGAGAATGGCCCTGTTCTTGCTGGCACTGGATGCTCTCAGGGTCTTGGTCACTGTTGGGTTTGTTTACCAGTGTGGGTTGGTGTTGCCAGACATCCACATCCAGGAGGGGCAACACAAGGGCTCGGCTGGAGCAGGTCTCCATGCAGGATTTCGATTCTGGTTCCTGCCCACCAGTGCTGGACCACTTTTGTCCTGGTCAGTTCACTCCCAGCCTTTGCCACCTGGCTCCATGGCAGCCTTTGCACTGCTGGCCCCTTTCCTGAGGAGCTTCCCACGCAGCTGTGAGTGTTCCACCAAAGCCTTGGCCCAGACTGTCCACACACAAGCCCTGAGAGCCAGGGCTAATGCATGGTGTGAACTGGCCCTGTGCCTGCCCAGGGCATATGGGTTACAGCCTGGGTTTCGCTTCAAAGCAGGCTTTGACCTGCCTGCTGTGCTGCAAGGATGGAGTTAAAACCTGGAGAGAAAAACTCTGATTTGGGTACCTGGCCAACGGCTGCCACAGTTCACTGGGATGGTATTTCTGACCTCTGCTTCTATTGCTTTGCTTCCCAGAGATCAGAAATTGCTGGCTGTTTGCTGCTGTGAGCCCCAGACTCTCACTGAAGACAGGTCTCAGCATGGACAGATGCATGTGGTGGACACTAAACCACAGAGATCTCTCCCAACATCTCTGCTCTTACCAGAGAGTATCTCCAGCCTGGCAGCAGCAGGTCCTCCAGGTCAGAACCAAGGTGACCTTGTTACAGATGCCTTGAGATGGGCTTCATTTCACTTTCTTTTGACCTTTTTGTACCTCACAGTATAAACATGGGCACCTGTGTGGAAAAGAAGGGAAATATCATTGGCTATTAATCCTGGCTTTGGTTGAAGTCCTGGCTGGTACAGATGAAGTAGAAACTACGGTGTTACGTGAGGTTCAAAGTCCTTGGAAGAGTCCTTCCCTGTTCCAGAATTGCCAAGGAATAAATGGTTCTCAGACATTCCAGCAGCAATGGTAGGAGCCTGAGGATGGATTATCACCACTCTGTCCCAACTAGGCTCGATGATGAAAATCAAAACCCCATGCCATGGTCTGGGAATGTGCCAGCACCCAACGCCAAGCTGGTCAGCCATATCCTGTCACTACCTGGGGTAGCCAGCTCCTGGCTGTACTGCTCTGGTGTTCCCACTTCCATGTCCCAGTGCTGGCCAGCACCATTGTGTGACCATCTCTTCCCAAGTGGATGTTGCTGAGACACTGGCAATGTCCTTGGAGGTCCCTGTCACTGTGATTGCACCCTGCCATCTGTGCTCTCCATGGGGAAAACTACACAGGAGAGCAAACATCAGGTTTTTCCTTCTACACTGGTTTGCATGACATTCTCATACACTGTGTGTGTGACAACAGTTATTATTGCTGCTTACTACTGGAAAACTGAATTTTTGGACCTGCTTTTCTCTCCAGTTACAGAGTGGTTTTGCACTATTTACAGATGGCCAGTGGAAGGTCACATGAATGCCACCCTAAGTGTGCCACCTTGCCTTCTGTGCTCTTCGATGCCACCCTATTTCTGGTGTTGTTGTTCATGTATTTTTCCAGACTATGCCTTTTTTTCAGTTATGTCTTTTTTTCCTCCCCCATTTTTTGAGATCAGCTGATTTATCAACATGATGTTCCTTTTTGTGCTGAAGTCAGTGGAGAGGATGTGAGATGATTTCCAGCACCGATCCTTAGGGAGTCCCACCAGTGATCTCCCTTCCCTTCAGCTGATGTTCCCTGCACAGGGCACTGCTTCCTTGCTCCCAGCAGTACCAACCATCTCCAGAGGAACTTGACATGCCCTGTGTGCCACTCCAAAGTCTTACAGCAGTTTTCAAGTCTCAAAACCTTTGCACTGTCCCTCCAGGTGTTTGGAAATGTTCTGGCACTCTCCGTGCTGTTGATCCCGGGTCAGAGGGTTCAGCTGTGCAGCCCTCTTCCATCCCTTGCCAAATATAGGGAGCCTGGGCTGTTCTTCAGTTGGAGGTGATCTTCACTTGTGCCTTCCCCAGCCTGACAGCTTTTGCAGGATGAGATAATGGGGTTCCCTGGACTTAAGCACCTCAGCCCACTTCCTCAGCCTTGACCACTTTATCCTCCAGATTTTCTTTCCTCCGTGCTTGTGGGGCTTGAAACAGATAATCACTGTATTCCTCAGGATGACTTGAACTAACTTCCCTTTACCTGTATCTCACTTCAGCCCTTATTTTCCCTTTTATTTTTTTTATTTAAACTGGTGAAAAGACCCAATTTTTAAACTGGTTTTTATCTTTTCAATGCCTCTCATCTTTGGACAGCTTTTTCTTTTTGTTCCTATATGTAACTTTCTTTGTCAGCCTTGCTCCTTTTCTTCCTGTTCCTTCCTGTCTCCACCTAGTATCCCATTTCTCCTAAGGTACCTGACACCTGCCTATGGGTTCCTGGGGAGGCACAGCATCGAGCCTGCTTTTGTTTGAAGGTGAAACGAAGCACCGTTTCACCAATAAAAAGTTCTGACTGTCAAGCAGTGTGTTATTCAGGGCTGATGAATAACCTAGAGGAGATCAAAAGATATTAAGCTAAAAGAATTATTATACAGGAGCCTATGGGACCACACAGATCTCCTATTCCAGCTAAAAAAGTCCCAAATTAACCCCCCACACCTCTCCCCCTTAAAAAAAAAAAAAAAAAAAAAAAAG
>WEIU01003329.1:136512-146625 GCA_013389925.1 Aegithalos caudatus
AAAAAAAAAAAAAAAAAAAAAAAGCGTGTGTGGTCTTGAACAGCCAAAGAAGCAAGCCATTATTTGTAAGTCTGCTATATAAAGCATAATTATTATCCTTTTTATCATCCAAGTTATGGGGCAGGCTTTTCCATCTTTACTCACGCCAAGTAGCACCTCGTGTCAGAAATAGCCTCGCTGGTTTGAAGGGGATGAGTCATCCCGCAATCAGGTAGGAGGAGAACAAAGATAGACACGACTTCCCGGACTGGATCTCTCTCTCTCTCTCTGCCCCCGATGCAGGATCTGCTCCTCCACGGCTCCTATCAAAGAGCAGCCGCCGGGAGCGTTGGTGCGGGCGCGCCTTCCCCGGGGCCCGCAGGCTGGACCCGGCCCCGTGGAGCAGCGCATCTGGTCTGCAGCTCCCTCCTTCCCGCTCGCCTTCCCGAGGCTCCTCAGATGTGGGCAGGAGCGGGCTGTGGGCCCCATGAACTGCTCTGGCAGCCGGCAGCCCCACTCCCACTCGCCTCCTTTCCCATAGCCCCAAAACCCATCATGAGACCGGCGCGAACTGGTAGGGCTACAGTTGGGGTGCTTGGCAAAGAGGCTCTTCTCCAGTCATTGGGGGGCTCTGATGTCATCCCACTGTGGTTGGGAGCAAGGTGAAAATAAACAGTGATGCCATGACTCAAAAAATGTAATTTACAAAAGAAAAAACTCCTCCGATAGCCACAAGGTTCTCCAAACCGAGAGCCTGCTTTTCCCGAGAGCCTTCTTTTCTAAAGAGCCTAATTTTGCTCCAGCTGAGACTTTGCCCAAACCCTCTGGAACCAGAATTTAGATTTTCACCACATTTCCCCTCTTTTTTTTTAATTAACAAAGGAATTCCGAGAGGGAAAAGGCTGGTTGTTTCCTCCTGCTCTCCCTCCGCTGTTACAATTTGAAACCCGCATCTGGCATTTGGAGTGTTGAGAGCAACTCGGAGCCAACGTATTGGGGCTCATGAACCGCCCTGGGTTTCGGGGAATTAGCTGTTTGCCCAGATGCTCTGGGGGAGCTCTTTAATGTCCCAGTGGGAATAACACTACTAAAAAAGGAAAACCCATTAGTACACGTCTGCTCTTGCAGAGGCTCCTCTGCTCCTGTGAGGGTGAGACCTTCACAGAAGGCTCCTGAGTTGTTACAGGTATCACCTCGGATGGCTCTGACAATGAGCAATTTTAGGGCAATTTTTTTTCCCAGCTGCCCCAAATCATCTCCCCACCCCTTGCAGTCACTGGCATTGTTGATTAGAAGTCTCTTTAATTGAATCAACCGGTCTGTTCACTGTGGCAAGCTCAGCGCTTTGAAGATGCATTAGAGCACACGTAGGGAAGCACTGAGTAATGCAGGGAGATAAGCAGCTGTGTTTGAAGCTGGGGATCCAAGAAGCCATGGAGGAGCACAAAAGGCACATGAAAAAGGTGGCGTCACCCCAGCTCCCCACAGGAGTCCTGAGGGCCCAGATCTTTGCCCTTGGGTAGGTTGGTTGCTTCATGCTCAGCATCCAGCCCTGATGTTACATGCAGCGACTTTTGTTTCTCTCTCCAGCCCTCCTCTCCCTTGATGCTCCTCTGCTCCATGGCAGACACCATTTGGTTTCATGGAGAGTTTGGGTGGAGGGAGGGGTGAGAGCAAGCAGATCTGGTTGTCTCTCTCAAGTATTCCCTGTCTCTCCGTGCTAGTTTGGGTTCATCTCTTAGTGGCAAGAACTTTGCTAATGCAAAACCAACAGCAGAGAGAGGCCACTCCATTGGAGGGAGAAAAAGTGAACCTCCAAACCCTTGGATCTGCAGCTGGGAGCACAGACACTTGTCAGAGACACTTAGATCCTATAGGGATGTACCTCAGTGCAGGAAACCTGACAGACTACCCACAAGTCACACCTTAACCTAGTGACTGGGGTGTAGGGACAATGAGAAGAACTCTGTATACCCCTCTAGAATGGGGGTTACCACCATGTGGTCTTCAGGAGTGATGTGATCCTTGGGGTCATTTTATGGTCTCTGGTGGACATGAGCAGCTGGAAACAAGCACTGGTTGGAAACTGGACTGGAAGGAAGACGCCTGGAGAGGATGGACCTAAATTTTTAGAACACCTTGTTACTGGAACCCTATCTTAGGGCAAGAGGAAGAGCAGAACTTGGGAGTTATGGATGTAAGGAAGGCAATGTTTTCAGCTTCTTTCCTTAAGCCCTCTTTACCAGCTGCAAAGTGCAGCACCAGATTACCCCAAAAAGTGAATTACTATCTTCATCTAGAGACATTCAGCACCATTTTGTCTTGCAGGATATCCCAGAGCTCCCAAAAACTGATGGCCAGTTGTCCGAAAACAGGCAGCCAGGACATATTGGATCAGCTTTCTCAATGGAATAAACATCCCCAAACTCATGAAAGGCAAATTGCCTCCTCTAATACCCGCATGCTTTTTCCATGTGAGCAGGTGCAGATGTTTTCTGGCTTGTGCCTGCCACTGGGCGTAGGTTCTGCAGGGCTGTTATCTCTCTCATCAGATGATACAAGTTCGCAGGCTCATCTCCTTCCAAGAATGCAACTGACTTAAAAAGAGTTCAAAAGAAGATTAGGTTTCAAGGTAACTGGAAGCTATTCAGTCAAAGCCAAACTGCATAAAGCGAGGGGAATCCTCCTTCTACCTCCATGGCTGTGCAAGGCAAGTGGGAACATGAGAAAGGAGCTGAGAAAGTGTGTGTCTTCTTCACAGACACAAACAGGACTGCAAATTGGAGACAACCGCTACAAATTTAGCTAAAGATGCTTTAGAAATTGCATCTTGCCAATGTTTTGCTTATCAAGCTGGAGTGTTTGCTGGCAATTACCTCAGCAAAGCGAGCACAAACAAAAACACATGGGATCCCATCACTAGTGCTCCCTTGTCAGCGGGGAGGTTGGCACTGTGGCACGCAGTGGCCTCAGCAATGGGAGCATTTGTGTGCTCAGCTGGTGAAAATCCCCCAGCCCACAGCTGCAGGGTCTGTGGTGCTGCTGGCTGGGGAGTGTGGGTTGGGGTATTCCCTCTGCTGGCAGCCCTCTCTGCCTGTCCCTGTGCCTTTCATCCAACCAGAAGCAGCAGGAGCAGCCACCTCCCCTCTCCCAGCTGTACTGCCATCATCCTGCCCTGTCCCTCCTCTTCCCACAGCAGGAACACACAGCCTCAACCCACCTCATCCTCTGGACAGCTTTAGTTGCCCAGCTGAGGTGCTGTGAACCAGCCTCAGAAATAGTTTGGGGTGAGAGTGAGAACACTAGGAAATAAACACCCAGAGGTGGGGATGGCCATGGCTGGAGCCTGGTTTGGAGGGCAGGTGCCTCATAGACAGGCTGCAGGGACATCTCTGGGGTGACTCCTGGCCTGGCTGGGCAAGCTCAGGTTATAATGGCAGCAGGCTCTTATGCCTGGAGACACAACAGTGCCTAATTCCTGATGAAAGCCCATCCATGGATCTGGGCATCAACCCTCCCACACTTCTATCATGCAATGTCTGTTTTACAACAGGATCCTGTTGGACTGGCTGGGACTAAAGTGTCATTACATCCAGAAACAGTGTGACCCAAGCTCTGTCTGCAGGAGTTTTGGATATGTCTTCATTACAGAGCAACGTGCATCTAGCTGTTCCTGTGATGACAGGGAAGCTCCTCAGACCATGGGATCATTCAGGTGGAAAGAGACCTCTGGAGTTTGTCTAGTCCAACCTCAGCTCTCCAAGGTTTGACAGCCAGCCCTGGTGCAGCCTGACCCAAAGCCTTGCCATTTGGAGACATGCAAAGGATGGCTTTTCCCTGCACTGCAGGACAGTCTTGGTCTTTGAGGAGTCTTCCAGGCTTGGCCACCATGAGGGAGCCTGCAGCTGGTTTCATCACCACAGAGGCCCCCACCACCGAGGGCTGAGGACACAGGGCACAGGTTTGGGCAAGCCAGACCCTTCTACAACATGACTGCCAGAGAGGTGTCCACACCCTGGGTTATTTTAAAGCTCTCTCACCACCATCACCCAGCCTCTCTGAGCCCTGCCCCAACCACACAGCACCTGGCAGAGGAAAGTTTAATCCCACAGGGATGGGCAGGTGGAGGAAATGCACTTGGTGGCCAAAAGCCAAGAGGTGATGCAAGGCTGCTGGTCCAGCCACTGCCACCCAACCCACCAGGTCCTGCTGGATCCCACAGAGCTGCTCCACAGCTTTCCCTGAGCACAGGGCTCTGATGGCTGCTGGACATCCCTGACCATAGGAAGGTCTCATCCTGCTCTTGTGGCCAGGAATGTTTTTCTTCCTTCCTCCAGTACCTGATGCAAAGGTGCTGGCCGGCCAAGGCCAAAGCTCTGGTAGGTCTGAAAGCCCTGAGAAATATCACAGAGCCATCCCATAGCTGAAAGGGTCACCCATAGGAGACCTTCTACACACCTCAGACAGCATCTGCCAGTGCTCCTGCCCTTGCCTTCTCAGCTGCAGGGTGCTCAGACCTTCAGCTGGGTACACATTTGCTCTCCCTGGGGACAGACACTGCTCTGCCCTGCTCCACATTCCCCATCACTAACACAAGGCCTTTTTCTTCCCTTCTTTCTCCCTCTGCCCACCCAGTCTGGGGAAAAACTTTACTTCTTCCCCACTGCAGTTCAGGGCTGCTTTTGGGGTCCAACATGCAGGACCCCCTGTCAGTCTGTGTAAAACCCATAGCCATAAGAAGAAACTGAAGCCTGGTACCCACAGCAGTAACTCTCATACTCACTAAACCTGTCATCCCAGTGTGGATTTTCTTTTAATAATCAGACAGAAGTAAATGATTCACTTGTTGCTCATCTGAAGTTTACTTTTCTCCTCCTGGAAAGCATTTCTTTGAGAAGGATGAACCTGAATAGCCCCCGTTTTCCAGCACTCTTCAGCACCAACCATGCCAGCAGAGAAGCCAGTTGTGCCTGGGCATGGGATGGCAGGACCAAATCCATCATCACATTCGTGTGCCTTCTCTGAAAACCTGCTGATCAAAATGAATTCCTGCTATTTCCCTGTTTCAAGCCTCCTTGTCCCATTTTTTTCCCAGTTTACTTCAAAGGACCCCTTCCACTGCCACCCAATAAACAGAAAGAGGGGGATATTTTTGCTGTTGCACTTGGGCACGGTACCCCTGGAGCTGCCTGTCTTTCCCAGAAGAGTGGAGCATGAGGAAAAGGACTGCACCCGCTACTTGTGTCTGTTTATTTACAGTGTAAACAGCTGCTGTGCTGGAGCTTTGAAGAGGCGCCGCACATTTGTATGTCAAGATCCCTCCACGCTCTGTGTGGTTTTCCCACGTGATCTGAGCTCTTTCAGACAGGAAAGTTTCCTCCTTTGCCTCCATCCTGGAGAAGATGAGGAGGGCCAGAGTGATGCAGAGCCCCAGTGAGGGGTAATGCCCGCAGTGAAGGAGGTTTGGGCTGAATTACCCTGTTTATGGTAACCTGATGCAGCTCTGCTAACGAGCAGTAATTTGGTAAATCCCCATTAGGCTGTTGGTCATGAGCCCTAAAGTGACTCTCAGGAAGTTGTGGCTCCCATCGAGCTCAGCTGAATTGCAGCAGCAGGAATAGCAACCTGCCTGGACTGAGTGCTGGTTTTGAATAAAATAGATGAAAATAGACAGATAAATAGATAAAGAGATAAATGGATAGATCATAGACAAAAATAATTAAATAACTACTAGAATTGTCTCCCAAAATAGCTGTGCAACAGGTATTTAAATGCTATAGGGCACAATACCTGCTTGCAGGGGATTATCACCACTGCAAAATCAATATTTGCTAAAAATCCCTTTGGTAAACTCAAGAAAACCTTTTAATAAAGCAAAACCACGGCAGCTTCTCACCACGCTCACAACCTCTTGGGTTTGACAGAAGCAATGATGGATGTCAGAAACCTTATCTTGGCAAAACAGCTCCTAACAATTCCCTAACCCCTGAACACGATTGTTATCCGCTCAGTTGCCTGCCTTACCTATTTACTGTAAGCTATGAGTATGACCATGTGCCCCAGAATAAACTTAGGTTGCTTTATTTGGTTGGTTAAATATTAGATTTACATTGCTTCAAAATCAGGAATGGGATTTAGGTCATCCAGCAATTAACAAAATTTGCTCTTGTGTCTTGAAATTCTTGGTGGCCACCCAACTGTGCTACAAGGAGAGTTGGAGCTGAGATGATTTGTACCCTGTGAAGTGCTCATCAACCAGCTGACAAAGAGAAATGGGTATATTCCCAAATCCCAGGGTATATATAATAGGCATATTCCCAAATCCCAGGTCCATTAGTGTGCTTGCATGGATTTCCTTCTCCACCTCATGCCTCCTCTGTCACCTCTGGGACTTGTGCTGTGTCTGGGTCATCTGCAGCTTCCCAGCACAGCTGAACCCCATCCCAACCAAGCCTTGTAGGGTGCTGGGCATGGAGACACAGGAGCACCAGTGGGAACAATCTGGAATTTTGCACCAGAGGACAAGAAGAAGTGGCCTCAGGTTGTGCTAGGGGAGATTTAGTTTGGATATTAAGAAACATTTCTTCAAAGGTTTGTCAGGCATTGGGACCAGCTGGCAAGGGCAGTGGTGGAGTCACCATCCCTGGAGAGTTGTAAAAGATGTGTGGGACAGTCCTGGGGACAGTTTTAGTGGTGACCTTGGCAGTGCTGGGTTAACAGCTGGACCCAATGATCCTAAATAATTTTCCAGCTTAAATGATTCTGTGGTTTTATGTTTAGAAAACCACTCTCTCCTGTCACCTTGCCTGCTCCAAGGACTCAGCTTTGCCTGTAAATCTCTCAGTTATGCCCTGACTCAAGCCCTTTATGGTGGAAGATCCCTGAATGCTTTCCTGAAGCCCCATGCATGACCTCTGCTGGGGTGTGAGGGCTCCTCACTGTCTCTCCTCTCCCTGGTGGCCATGCCTGGCTTTGGTGGCAGATTTAAGAGACTTGCCTGTAAGTGGCTTGTGCCTCACAAGTGGCTTTTGCCGAGGAGTGTGGTGGGCAGGGGGACACAGGACACCAAGCAGCCACTGGTGTCCCTTCATTTTGTGCTGCTTTGCAACTAGGCACAAGGTGTGACTATCACAGCTATGCTCAGGTACCCCATCATCACTTTTGCTGCCTTCTAAGGGAAAAGACACAATAACTTTTGTGCTCCCAAGAGAATCCCTGTGGGAGAAGGAGAACAAAGCAGAGGTGTGTTTGCACACCAGCCTCGCAGATCCCCGACCCTTGATGCCACGTCCTGGGCTGAACCCCTCTGCCCCAGCAAAGCTGTCCCCTCCTGACCTTGAGTTCTGCCTTGGGGCTCCTGGGGCTCCACCCAGCTGCAGAACTCCCTGTGCCCCCATGGGCTCTGCCGTGCCCGTGGGATGGTGCAGGGGATGCAGCACTTTGGGGATCAAGGGCCACGGCTGCTGTGTGGGTGGGGCTGCCTGAGCCTGGAGACCCAGCAGTTCATTTGTTTGTTTCCTTTCTGTATAGGATATTGTTACCAAAAAAAGAAAATTAGGTGGGGAGGTGGGGAGAGAGAAAAAAGAAAGGCTGAGGCTAAATGATGAAAAGGCCTCTCTCCTGCAGCTATGAAATCTCACCCGGAAGGCGGCCAGGGGAAATGTCTTCCAGCGGGGTACAAAGTCAGCACAGAGCTTTGAACTCAGGGGAACTCCAGAGCCCTGCCAGGGAGCCCCAGCTGTGCATACCTCAGCTGCAGCTGAGGGAGCTGGGGCTGCATCCTGCATCCCTGCTCTGCACCGGGGTGGGTGAGGCACCAGCCTCAGACCAGCCCCTGGACAGGCGGCTTTGCTGGGCAGGCAGGAGTGGGACAAAAACTGACCCTCCTTGAAATTCTGTCTTGTTTTGGGATGAGTCACCCTGAGCTTGTCCCTGAGTGTGGCATGTGGTCACCTTTCCCTGGCCCAGGCAGGCTCTGCTGTCCCCTCACTGTCCCCTAGCAGTTTGTGGGCGCCCCTGCACACCTCCATCACCAGCACTGGGCTCTGAATAAACCAAACAGCCTTCACCACAGGTGCTCTGAATGCTCCAAACAGGGGAAGGCTTTACTCAAATATGGTAACCAAAAAGCTGGGTTTGGAAGGGATCCCGAGTTACTTGGGGGAATTTGGGCAATTATCCCACTGTACCTTTTTTTAAATTTTAATTTCTCTCTAATGATTTCAGAGGTGCCTTTTTCCCATCTCATTTACAAGTGAAAACGTTCAGTTAACTAAATTGAGGAAGGAGTTTAAAAATTAATTTAGATGCCTCAAAATGAAAGTAAACTTTGGGACAAGCAGTGGGCTCTGTGTGGAACTGGAAGCCAGGTGGAAGTGCTGCTGCTGCACTTTGGTTTTTGCTGAAGTGTCCCTCACCTTGTCACCAGTCCTGGTGGAGTGGGGTCTCTGGGGAAAGTGCATCAGTATGTGGCCCCGTTTTTTGTGGTGGATCACAACTGGGCCAGGCAGGAGGAAAGCAACACTGTGGGTCTCCAGGAGAGGGGTGAAACAGAACAGCATCAGGCTTGGAGCCTCTTCTCCAAATTACCCCTAATATCCCCAGCAGCAGCCTTTGCCTGCCAGCTGTAACACTTCTCTCCCCCTTATCTGCAGCTAATCCCTTAAACAGCCATTTGAAGGGGATTTTTTGTTTTTTTTTTCAGTATTTGCCCATGAAACAACTCCCAAATTTGCTGTTTTCTCAAGGATTTAGAGCCAGTGGATCATGCTGCTGTTCCCAGGGATCCGATGACAGGCACCTCCACCCCTGGGAAAACACTACCCATCCCGGAACGGATGGGATGCCACAAAATAAATCTCCCTGTCATAGGCATTTCTTGGGGCTGTAATCCCTGAATAAACATCCTGCCACTTGAACCTGTTGTCAGGAGCATGATGGTCACCATCCACAGGAAAGATGCCATGACAAACTGCCACTGCTCCAGGGATGGGGCAAGAGGATGGAGGAGATGAGCATAGATTTGGGGCTGGTTTGGGGATGATGGTTTGGCTGGGGTTTGGCCTATCCTGGTGCTGGGGAGCAGTGAGACCAGGTTAGCTCTGGTGTCCCCAACATCAAGGATGTGGACCTGTTGCAGAAACTCCACAAAGATGCTCAGAGGGCTGGAGCACCTCTGCTATGGAGATAGGATGAGAGAGGTGTGACCAGCCTGGAGAAGCTTCAGAGAGAGATTCTAGCACTTTCCAGTGTCTAAAGGGCTACAAGAGAGATGGGGAGGGATGTTCTACAGGGGCATGTAGTGATAGGGCAAGGAGAAATCGCTTCAAACTGACAGAGGGCAGGTTTAGATTGAATATTAAGAAAAAGTTCTTTATTGTGGGATAATGAGGTCCTGACACAGATTGCCCGGGAAAGTTTTGGCTGTCCCATCCCTGGAAGTGTCCAAAGTCAGGCTGGATGGGGCTTTGAGTGACCTGGTCTAGTGGAAGACATCCCTGCTCATGGCCAGGGATTAGAACTACATGAACCCTGAGGTCCTTTCCAACTCAAACAATTTTATGATTCCTGGGGTACCTACACTTAGACACACCCTACGCAGTCGGTTTTATTTTTTGTGCTGAGCAATGGAACCTGGAGAGCCTGTGAAGAACAAGCAAAGGGACCTGTTGTGCCTGGATTGCTCATCCCAGGCTGGCTGCTACAAACCAACCCGTGCACAGCCAGTTTGACTCATCTGCCTTACAGCATCCATGCAGGGACACCCTGGGACTGCTCTTGAGCCACCTGGAGGTGGAGGGGATTTCCTGGGAGCACACACCCCACCAGAGCAGGAGCACTGCCTGGAAAAGGACTTCAAGATCCTCTCTCCCACTGAGAGTGAAACAATGCCATCATTGGAGCAGGGTGGTGCTTAATTAGCTTTTACTTGAAGGAGAAGGGGGCGGTGGTGAATGGAAGGAGGTGCAGGGAGAGCGCAGCAAAAGACCACGAGAAAATCCCCTTTTCCCGGTGCGGAGAGGGACCTGGGTGCTGCGGACTGAAACACCTGCTGCCCGGAGGGAAAGCGAGTTCCCAGGAAATGCAAGAAAGGCACTTTCCAATGTGGAATATGTTGAAAAGCACAGAGGAGGA
>WEIU01003329.1:146993-179294 GCA_013389925.1 Aegithalos caudatus
GGGGTGTGGGGCAAGGCAGCTCCGAGCCAGCTTGCTGCCCCAGCCCCCCACGGTAGCCCAAATATCCCCAGTCACTTCTTTAGGATCGCCCTGAAGAGCTCAAATCCCAAAAAATGGGATGATGGATGTGACTGTCCAGTGAAAAACACTCAAGGGGGACAGCCGAGAGGGAAAAGGGCACTTTTAAATCCTCCATCTCCCCAGACAGGACAGGATTTGGGGTGGACAAAGAGACTCAGTGAAATAAGAACAATTTAGGGATTTTTTAAAAAGGGATAGACAGTGGGGGTTTATCCCCTGGGAAATGATCTAGTGTCCAGACCTAGAACGAATGATGAATTTTGGGGGCTGGCAGCACAAGCCCCTCTGTCTCTTGAGGGAGACACAGATGTGCCTCCAGTGACTTGGGAATGCCCCCACGCCAAAGAGATGAGCTGGAGGCTGCAGCATGGGAAGGCACAGCTGTGTCCTGGTGGGACCCTTGAGAGGGGCTGGGACCTAAAAGACCAAACTTTCCTGAGGAGGGTAGGAGGGCAGATGGGCAGGATTGGGAAGGAAGAATGGGATTTTCACGAAGGAGAAGATGATATCTCAAAAAGATGCTTAGCAGGGATGGATGGTGCAATCACCCTCGTGAGCTTTTCTCCCTGCCCCTCTTGGTCTGAGAGCTCTCTGATTTTGGGGCAAGGTTGCCTTATTTTGGGCAAGGTTTTGAGCATGCTGGAGACAGTGGAGTGGAGCCAGTGCTGCTCAGCCACAGCCATCCAAATGCTCCTTTGGTGCAATCTGAGAGGATAAAAGTTCTGCTGTAACCCACATGCTACTCCAGAGGGTCCCATGCAGTCTGGGGCTCATACCCCGCCTTAGGCTTTTCTTCTCACCCACTTTCCTTCCCTCCCTGCCTTGCTCTGCCTCTCTGACCATCTGTACCAGACAAACTATCAGAGCTCCCAACCAGAACTGCTTGCTTTGCTCTTTTCAAATCAAACTTCTGCCAGTAGCTTAGACCTCACACTTAATTTGCTTGTTAATTGTTGTTGGGTTATTTTTTACATTTAATTATTGGTTTCAGAACGTAACAGAAGAAAAAAATAAAAGAAAGAAAGGAATTTTCCAGCCCCCTTTTTTTCAAGAGTGTGATTTCTTTCTTGTGGGAGGCAGCCGCAGTGGGATCACCCTTCTGTGGGTCTGGGAGGTAAAAGGGGGGGCTGAGAGCCAGGAGGGGCCCTGGATGAAGCCACCCCACATCCTCATCCTCCCTGGTACCAGCATCCTGGGGATTTGGGAGAAGAGGCAGGGAGGCCTTTGGTGATGGCTCTTCCCCTGCAAGTGTGAGAGAGAGGCTGTATGTGTTAGTGTATGTGTGTCTGTGAGTGTGTGTGTGTGTCTGTGTGTGTGTCTGTGTGAGTGTGTGTGAGTGTGTGTGTGTGTGTGCGTGTGTGTGAGTGTGTGTGTGTGTGTTTGTGTGTGTGTGTCTGTGTGTGTGTGTGTGTGTGTGTGTGTGTGTGTGTGTGTGTGTGTGTGTGTGTGAGTGTGTGTGTGTGAGTGTGTGTGTGTGAGTGTCTGTGTGTGTGTGTTTGTGTGTCTGTGAGTGTGTGTTTGTGTGTCTGTGTGTGTGTGTGTTTGTGTGTCTGTGAGTGTGTGTTTGTGTGTCCGTGAGTGTGTGTGTGTGTTTGTGTGTCTCTGTGTGTGTGTATGTGTGTGTCTCGCTCTCTGTCTCTCCCTTTGCGATTTGCCCCTGGTCATTCCAGGAGGGAGGGAGCTGAGGTTGGCGCTCTGATGTGGGTGGCCCGGAGTTTGTTACCCGAGGACAGCCGCCTTACCTCTGAACTCCTGCCTTCCCAACGGCTGCTTCCCTGCTTGTGCCTGCTTGCATCTCTGCCCTGTGCCTTGCTGGATTGCCCTGACCCAAGCTAAGGCGAGCTGTTCCCAGGGAAGGGGGTCAGGCCGGGATGCCAGGGTGGTGGTGGGGGTATCTCCCACCCCAAGGCTTCCAGCCGGCAGGCACACGTGAAGGTTTAGACTGAGTACAGCCAGCACCCATAGTGATTTGGAGTTGAAAAGAACGGACTTAAAGGCAGAAAACTCCCACTGTGCCATGGGGGGAGAGCACATCAGAGGGAAGCAGTCAAAAACCCCTGGAGGAAAAGGCAACCTGATGCTTTGCCCCAAGGTCCGGCAAAGTCATGTGCAGCTCCCCCGACCCTACTTGCTATAGGTGGTAATAGTAAGCTTCCTTGGGGATTCCATAAGCACTTACCATTCCCTCTGTCATTTTTCTCAACAAAAATAAGGAAGAATTACAAGAACGAGAGAGGTTTTTTTGGGGTGAGGCACAAGCTGCGCTGATGCCGAGCAGCCTGTAAACCCAGGAGAGAAGGGAGGGCAAAATTCCTCCCTGACCCTGCAGGCAACCAGCTTATGCCTTGGAGCAGAAGATTTGATTGCCTTTTACCATTAGCTCTGCTTGCGTTGGTACAAAGAGTTATAAAAATGATCCCCCGCCCTCCCCAAGCCCCCAAAGCACAAAGGCAGAGGAGCAGCAGCGCTCAGCCCTCCCGACAGCCCGGGCTGCGCCGTGACCTGCGGCGGGGGGAGGATGGGGATGGGGATGGAGAGGGGGGTGGAAACACAGTGAAACAGAAAAAGATTGACCCAATATCACCCAAGCTGGAGAGACGTCGTTATTCCATTTAAGCCCGCTGAACAGTGCCACAGCAGGGAATCTGTCTGTCTTGGTTAAAGGTCTCGCTGCCAGCCCAGCCTTGGAAGTGCCAACACTAATCTGCAAATTGTTGCAAACCCTAAAGAGCCGCCGAGCTGGGAACCTTCCTCCAGCCCAGACCCCTATGGACCGGGATGCCCTTCCCCATTAATGTCCCGCTCCCCGCCGCCGCCAGGCAGGCTCGGCCAGGCACCGCTCCCTCCTGACGGGCTGGAGTAAAAAATCCCGGGCATTAAAATCCCGGCTCCCGCTGCCAGCCCCGTTGCAGCGGGAATGGGATGTTTGCCACCGACAGAGGTTAGATTCTGCCCGGGGAAACTCTTGCATGCTCTGGAATAAATTCGTGCACGTCTTTCTGATTAGTGTCTTCCGGCAGGTCCCCAAATAGACGATGATTCCTTTGTCCTCTTCTGACCTCACGGATCACATTCAGAGCCCGTAGCTTTTGCTGAAATGCCGGGTTTTTGGCCTGAAAAATCTCTGGTGCAACCTCTGGTGTTGGCCAGGAAGAGGGTAGTCACATGTGCTCTTAGACTAACAAACAGCACTGTTCTTCTAAGACCATGGGTAGCAATAATTCAGGGTCAGTGAAAAGGGCATATCTAATAAGAGGACCTGGCCTAGAGGATAGAAAAAAAAAGGAAAAAAAAAAAAAGCAGCTAAAAAACCTTGGCTAGCATGATAGAAGAGGATGGATGTGGAACTGGACACAAGAGGCATCATAAAAATAAAGTGATACATAAAGAGGGATTGGGGATTGGGAAAGCCTGGGTTTAGTCATGTAAGTCATGGCACCCACGAGATCCCAGATGGGTAGGAGGCTGTGACATGCCACCTTTCAGGTTGGCTGATTGCTAAGGGCATCAGAAAACTTGTTAGGAGGGTCCCCACAGAGCCTATACATAGTGCTGATTTTTGTTCAAGAAAAAACAGGTAACCGAAGGGTGAGATCTGAGTCCAAATAAAAGACTGGAGCTGACAGAGGTGGTAAACAGTTATTCTTAGTAACCCTATTTATTATTAAAAATATCAGTTGGAACGAGAAATGTGAACAGCGAATTTAGAGAAGCATGAATTCCTTTGGCAGGAGCTTTAGAAGCAGCCAAGGTTTTAGTCAGGTTTTTTGAGGTCTGTAATAAGGTGCCAAAAAAAGCACAAACATTCTTCAGAACATTAAAAAAAACAAAACCTAACAAAACCTCCAGTCAATCACAAAAGGGGGAAAAACAATGTTGCCATAAAAAAAAAATTGCACTAAGAAAAAAAGAAGCCTCCTAGAGCATTATCCTTAAGTCATGTAAAAATCAAAAAACCACTAAGCAAAAAACAACCTGTCTGCACAGAAACTTGCTTATGCACATGACTGTAGCGTGTGCCTTTGCTTGTAGTAAACATGCCCTTTGCCTTCTGCTGATGACATGACACTGGCATGTCACAGCTGATTTATAAACACAATTGGATTTTCAATCTTCAGGTCTAAATTCATGGCAGCAGACCCCAGCAGGCGATGTATCTCTGTTTATCTATAAATACCAGTTACGTTGCTTTCTTGGATAGAGGTGGGTACAGTAGGATGTTGTTTATTTTTATTCCCTTGCAGTAAGAGGAAGCAGTGTTTGGTATCAGTCATCATCATGAGCTAAGTGGCTGCAGGGCTCTTTCCAGGGCTCTGAACTGCAGAATCAAAAATGCAGGCAATGCTCTGCAGTGAATCCTTGAGGTTTTGCAAGGACTCACCTTGCAGCTCGGCGAGACCAAGGAAGAGGAGGACTGAGAAAGGTTTAGAAAATACAGCAGGTATTCCCAAGCCATGAGCAAGCTGGAGTTGCCTTGTCCAGGCTCTGAGGCTCCTCAGCAGTAGTGGTTCAGATGGGGCAGGTTGGGTGAGGATCTTGGACTCAGTTCCTGCAGGTCCCTGCCAGGCTGGACACTGCAGGTGCACACAGGGAATTCAGGCTCATTTGGTGCCTCCAGCCCCCAGCTCAGGATCACAGAGGCCGCAGCCACAGGACACTGCAAGTGGAGCACTGCAGGAACTTGCTGAATTGCTTATCCTGAGGTGCTCCCTCTGTGAGGAAGGTCTGGCCTTCAGCAAGCTTTCAAGGACCAGAAGCAGAGGCCTAGGCATGCAGGCTGAGGGTGGAGAGGAACACCTCCCTCTGGGCTTTCAGCCTCTGTGCTGCAAGCCAGGAGCCTAAAAGCCATAGGACTCTCCTTTTCCTACTCTGTAAAGTTACTTCCCTTGGAAGCTACCAGGCCTCCAGCTCCAGGCTTGAGCTTGAGATCAGCTATCCTGGTATGGGCCCTTAGAATCCTGAATAACCTGACGTTGGTTTAGGCAACCTTGGACACCAGGTTCTGGCAATTCTTCCTGGACTCAGCATCATTTCCTTTTCCAGGAGGGAATGAGCTCACCTCACAGCCTGCAAGCCCTGAAATTTCTATCCTACAAGATAGCTGGGAGCTGTTCAGGAAAATGGTCATCCTTGCTAGAGCTCCTGCAGCTAAAGGTGATGCAGCATCAGGTTCATGTAGGTAACCAGTGAGATCCTTGCTCTGCAAAAGTGTCCATAAGGGTCCAGAAGAGACAACCTTTTGCTGTAGGCAATGCTTGACAAGAGCAGAAAGGGTAAAAATGGCAAGGATTTAAAGGTGCTTGAAAAAGGCAGAGCACAAGGAGAAACAAAGCTGGGGAATAGCTCTTCATGGTCCCTGAGTTATTTAAAAGAGGCTTAAAAGGATTTGGTCAAAAAAATGGCAAGAGATTAGAAATAAAATCAAACAGCAGCTGTTATGTGTAGCCCTGTGTGGCTGGATGAGTGTGAGCATCAGGGACGATCAATTTCCAGGTTGGCTTCATTCTGATAGAGGAAGAAGAGGAGTGAAAGAGGAAGGAAGGAGGGGAAGAATTTGGTTGCCCATAGAGGGGCTGATGTTGCCTCCAGACATGGTTGGGTGCATGGCCACAGGGTCCAGTAGCAGAGCAGCACCTTGGCTTAGGGCAGCCCAGGCTGTTCCCCTGATAATGAACATGAGCCCTACGGGCTCCAGCCACCAAAACAATGGCATGAAAGGCAGCTCATCTAGACTTTCCTCTTCTGCCTTCGAGGAAGAGGCTTCCCTGACTGTGACACAACACCAGCCTACAGGGGGAGGACACCAAACCACTGTTTAGATAAGGAAAGCCCTTATCAAGCACAAAGGAATTTTTAAGAAGAGCTTCCGCTGGTGGCTCTGTGTTAACAAGATTTTCCCATGAGCGGTGACATTTTATGTCTAAATGGTTTCTAATATGATAACATTCCCAGAAAACATAACTGGAAAGAGCCATAGATCCTCAAAATCTTGCCAGATGGAAAACAGCAATAACTGCCTTGGTCTGAGACAAACTTCAAAGCCTTGGTGTCTTCTTGTCTGTCTCAAAAAACAAAAACTGGGACTGTGCATGCAGGAGAGTGTGAAAGCACAGCATGGGTCTGGTCACTATAACCACAGAGCTTAGCCCCTCCCCAAGGAATTTAATTTAACAGCTTTAATGGCTTGGCAGAGAGATGGTGGGACTGCTCCCCACTCTTGTTCTGTTTAATTAAGTGATCCTGGACACATGGCTGGTGTCTCAGGTCTTGAGATGAGCCTTTTGGATACAGGTTTCAAGGTTTGGTCCCAAGTGTCTCCTGAGATGGACTCAACATCAATAGGCTTTCCTGGATAATTTCCATGTGGTTTTAGGTCTCTTGCTCAGAGAAACTGTGGATGCCCCATCCCTGGAAATGTTCAAGGCCAGGTTGGATGGGGCCCTGTACAACCTGATCTGGTGGGTGGTATCCCTGCCTATGGGCAGGGGGGTTGGAATTAAGTGATTTTTTTTGGTCCCTTACAACCCAAACCATTCTGTGACTCTTTAGACAGCATCCCTAACTACATATCCATAACCCATTCAGAGTACTGATGCCATTAGATTTTTTCCTCCTGCCACTGGAAAAGTAGACCTTTGTTGCTTCCAGGTTTGGTCATCAAATTTACAGCTTTTAGAGGAACTCTGCTGGAGCTCCAGTGGGGTGGTGGGGGAGCTCAGGATGCTCCAAGACCCTCACCTCAGCACCCAGGAATGGTCCTGGTCATGCTGGGGTTTGCCAGGAGAACCAGGCAGCTTCTGCAGGCTTGCAAGTGAGTGAGAAGCCATCCAAGAGTGGAGCAGGCCAGCCCACGGACTGAATGCAGGCAGAGAAAAGCTCAGCAGGCAAAGAGCACACAAACAGTGCACGCAGCAAACAAACAAACAAATCCAGCAAAGGCTGTGTGAGCCAGCCAGAAATCACTGCCTGGTGCAGAGGGTGCTGGGGCCAGTGGTTTGAAGACGTGGGAGGAGCATCTCTGCCTTGCCTGTGGGGAATAGTGACTGTGGCTGGACAGAAATGGGGTACAGATGGACAATCATGTGTGGATGCTTCTAGCAGGTTAGGCATGCAAACATTTTGTGCAAGACATGGACATCCTGAGCATCCATGCACCCATGGCATGAGCCTCCCTTATGCCTGCTGTACCTGGCCCCACTTCCCAGCAAGGGAGCAAATAATTTGGCCATTGGCTTGAAGAGTGAAGAGGATGAAACCAGTGCAGAACAGCTGAGCTCATGGAGCCAAAGCCCCATGTGTGACCTATGCCAGTGAGGCTGAGCTCAACCCCCTTAACAGGACCAGAGGAGGAATTATCAGGATAATTACCATTATCCAGATCCCATGGTGTCCCCCACTGGTACAGGTGGAGCCTCCCAGGTTGGCTGTGCCCTTCGTGCTACTCACCTGGGAGGTTTCTGGGTGATGGGCAGGGGCTGACTGGTGGGACGTGCTGCTGGATCACATCGCTGGAGTGGGAGGCCTGAGAGAGGAGCTCTGTGAGATCACAAAGACCTTTCCAACACTGGCAAGAGGGGAATTTTCAAAAGCACCCCGAGCAGAGAGAAGGTGTGCTGTTTGGGTGTAGGACTGGATCTCCAGCACGTTCACCTCTGGCGTTTGTTTTGGGCCCAGCTCTTCTCCCTGGGGCCTTGGGGCAAGCAGGAGTGCCATAACAGAGAGCCATGAAGAGAGTGGAGCCAGCCAGAGGCAAGGATTTTGTTAGCGTTTGGAGAAGAAAACAGGGAATTTCCACATATGGAAAAATGTTCCTTTAAACTGTGATTATGTAAAAATACAAAGCCACAACTGATAATATCTCTCACTCTGGGGAATGATGGAGAGTGTTTGTTTCTTTAATTGCATTTAATACTCATGAAAGTTTCCAGCTTGCCACCACTGCAAGCGAAGCTCGTTTGTTGGATTGCAGCACGCACAACACCAGCTTCCTTTCCATGCTTCTTCAGCAGAGTATTTTGCCCTCATTATTAAAAGACAGTTCTTAATTTAATATCTGTGCATATTTGATTGCTGGTGCTTTGCCTGAAAATTGCCTGTAGAGGTGCAAACTAAAATTAGGTGTATGATGAGTTTCTAAATGAGGACTTTTAGTAAAGGTGGGCTGATTCCTGTTAGGCAGGAGCAGAGCCATGAGCCAGGCTCCTACTCCTGCCCCAGGTGAGCACCCTGTGCTGCAGATGTTCTTGTTATCCCTCTGAACAGTCCTCATTCTCTTGAATTTCACCCATTTTTTGGTCTCAAATGTAACAATTTAACCAGGGACTGGGTGGAAAAGTATTTCCATTGCTTTTGGATGTGCTACCTTGGGATTTTCCTTTGATTCAGAAGCTCCCTCCCCTTGGTATGCTTTCATCCCATGCTCTCCTGTATTCCTGCTCGCTAAGGTAAACGGATTGGGCTGATGTATAAAGGGATGCAGAGGAAATTCACAGTGCAGGCAGGAGCCTGTGAGAGCTGATGTGGGCTGAGCTCCTGTTGCTGCTTTAATTCATCATCACTGGAGCATGTAAAACCAGGACAGTGGCTGGAGCTGCAGAGCATGAATCACCCTTTGAGAGAAACGTGCCCCTGCGTGCTCTGACAAGCCCTCCTTTTCAAAGTGCCATTGTCAAACCTAAGAGCACGGATCCAAAAACCTCTCACTGCAAAGGTAAATTGTACACTGATCCCTGCCTGCAGTTTGGTGCTGTGCCAAAGGGGTGCTGAAACCTCCCAGTGAGTCATATAAATCACAGCCCAAACCCCCGAGGGGATGGATTAATACCGGATCAATGTGAACGTGCCACGGAGTTATTTGATGGCTACAATGCTGGTATTGACTGTTATACACCTGTTGTATCACTGGGGATTACATCTGTTGTAAACACTCTGTTTGATGTTGCAGGCTGTGCTAACCACATGCACCGTAATCATGGCTTGTAGCTGCTGTGATGGCCTCAACATGCCCAAATTATGCTAATTTTCTTGTTGTGTGGGGTGGCCCGACAAAAGAGGTTTGTTCAGGGTGAGCCTGTGCAGAGGGAGATGGAGAGCAGCGTGCTGGGGGATATGGGAGAAGGGATTGGAAAACAGCCTGCATTGCGATGGGGACGAATGGGGAGGAAGGTGAGAACAAAAATAATACCAGATGACAGCAGACACCAGCTGAAGGAGGGAGTTTCCCAGTTCTGGCTCATATTTATTGTCAGGATAAGGTCTGAAATGATGAAAAAGCCAAATAAGGATGACCAAGTGTGGCTGGGCAGGCATGAGGCAGGGTTTATCTGCTGGAGGGGCTGCTGGTGATGGGGAGGAGTGAAGTGAGGTTGCTCATCTGGGGTTTCACACCACGGTGGGGTGGTGGGGCAGAATTGTGGATGATCCCCTGCTACCAGCAGTGGCAGCAGCAGCCTCAGCAATCCCTCACTTAGTAGTGTGTGCCTCCATTTGGGAGCAATTGATCCTTAATGGAGCAATTTGGGCTCACACCAGTGGCTCCCAAGACAGTATCAAACCCTTCCTTGCTGGGTGTATTTCTTGATCTCTGTTTTGGCAACTTAAGCCTGAGGGATGAGTTATTTAATGCTGACAACTTCCTTAATCCCCATTTTTCCTGTCTCAGGCACAAGGTTTCTCTTTACTTCTGCTTTTATTTCTGCTTTACTTCTGCTTCCTACCCCAGAGAGGAGCCAGGCTTTCTCCAGAAACAGTCTCCAGAACATCATTTTTTGGACACGCTGATGGCAAGATTGGAAACCAGCTTCTCCACCCCAGTGCTGCTCCTCCAGCTGAGCATCCAACACAGATAGGGACCTAATTTCCTGCATTTTTATTAGCCATGTCATGACTCTGGTGTAATGAACAATCTGCCCATGCTTCCAGATGGTGGAGCAGAGCAGGACACCCTTCCACCTCCTATATCCATGTGAGGGCAAAGGCCAAGGGTGTGTGATTATTCTGTTCCCACATGGGGACACAGCCTCCTGGTGCCCTGGGAGCATGGTGCCATTGCAGTAACAGACCTCAGCCAGAGGAAGGGGGGATGAAACCTTTAGGATTAGAAGGGATATCTTTTTAAAAAATCAAACAAAACCCCCAAAAAGTATCTCTGTGAAGTGTGCTATACTTCAACATTTTCTACAGCCTGAAGGTCCAGCCAATATCTATTATGTGTAAATTCAACCATTTCTCTCCCTTTCCATCTTACCTCTTTTCTTTCTTTCTTTGTTTCTTTGTTTCTTTGTTTCTTTGTTTCTTTGTTTCTTTGTTTCTTTCTGTCTTTCTGTCTTTCTGTCTTTCTGTCTTTCTGTCTGTCTTTCTGTCTTTCTTTCTGTCTTTCCCCTAGAAACATCCTGGGGATAAGTCAACAAGAGCTGGAAAACTCATACAGACTTGGGGAAGAAGACAATGCAGGAGCCATTCCCAAATATTTCAAAACTTTTGTGTTGTAGTTTTTGACGAGTCCCCAAACTTTATTTACCTGAAACTGAAGAGGAAAAATGATGCCAATAGTTTTGAGATGGGAGGGATAAATAGTGAATATTATTTTCAGTCCGTTTCTGGCGGTACCTAGAGATGGGTTGAGCTGTCTGCTGACACATGTGGCCACTCCAAAGTTGTGCTGGAAACAGTGTGTGACACTTTCTGATGACTTTCCTTCACACTGACCCTGCCCCAGGCTGGTGCTGGAGTCAGAGGTGGCCTCTGGGTCACACTCTCCTCCCTTGTGACCAGAAGCCAGTTCAGTGATGTACCCCGTGGGAAGCTAGAAGGAGACAGAACAAGACTGGTGTTTTGGAAGAAGCAGGTGAAGAGAGAAAGGACACCTGAACAGGCTCTGGCCAGGCCAAAGGTGCTGAGCTGGCAGCAGCCTTGGGCTCCTGAGCAGCCTGGAAAACATTATTTAAAATATAATATTTTGGGTGGGACAAATGACAGATGAAGAGGATGGAAGTCCTTCTCTTAACCCAACTCCTACAGATGACTCAACAGTGGAGCAAGTAGGGCTCTGCTTTGGTAGGAAATGCTGAGAAACCCCACCAGCTCTGAACAGAGCTCCTCAGCTCTCACCTCACCCAGGTAAGCATGAGCCAGGGAGGGGATGGCTCTGGCAGCTGTGGTGTGCAGATTTGGGCAGGAGCAGGTGGGACTGTGTCTCACTGGATTTCCTGACACTTTTCTATTCATTTCTTCCTGCAATTTTTTCCAAGGTGCCAAGAGTGCATGTATGACTCCAGGTCATCTTTTCTGATCTTTACCTGGGGGTTTGCAGTAAAAAAAATGCCCTACAAACAATTTTGAGGCCTTGGAAGTGCTATCAGAGCCCTTTAACCTATGACAACAATTTCCACTGAACTTTTCTTCCCTAAAAAACAGACAAAGTTTGGCTTTCACCCAACACCAACCCCAAGGGTACAACATGCAGTGGTGAATTCCTCAGGGACAACCTGGGGCACTGTGCAAATTCTGGGGCCCTTTTTGCTGCTTCAGGCAGTGCAGAAATACTCTGAGATGCTTTCCCAAGATGCCCCAGACTCTTCCTTATGCCAGGACCTGACAAATGGGCAAAAAACCTTACAAGCCTGGCTGCTCCTGGGTAGGGATGTGACTTCCCAGAGCAGATATACAACTTAACTGCTTCATGCCAGGAAGGGCACAAACAGGCTTTTGCTTTCTGGGACTGTTGACTCACACTTTGAGGCAGCAGCATGGTTCTTCCACACTGATACCTCAGAGCTCCCCATCTGCTCTGGTATCCCAGCAGCCTTTCCTCATCCATCCCCTTACTTCCTCCCTTCAGGTACCTGGGCTCTCCAAGTGATGCAAATATGACCATGGCCCGAAAAACCAAATTCCCATCTGCCCTGTCCTCCCTGTCCCGTGTCTTTGCCCCCCTCCCCCCACCTGGGGATGAATGAGATGCTCGTTGTGGCTGCAATATATCATCCTTACTATTTGTTATGAGGTTTTAATGAGTGCGGAAGATTAGGATGTTTGCAACAGCGTAACAATAAAATACATATCTCGCTCATTCCTTGCCAAAAAGTACTTACAAATAATAAAAGTGAGGCTAGCTGAATGCATAAATCTCCTTTCACAAGCCCCCACCCACTGTGCAATAATTAGTACAAAGTGCAGTGCTAATAGATCATCTTACTTGTGTGGGAAACTTGACATTATGCTTTGTTTATATTATCCCTTTGGCAAGAATCTGCATGGCAAATCCTGGCAGCCAGCAAACAAGAGGCTCTCAAGGAAGGTTTCCAGACTGTCGTGCAGAAAAGCAAGCCACAGGATTGCGTGCTGGTCAGGATGCTGAAACCAGCTGGGGAGCTGAAGCGTTAGATCCAGCTTTTATGGAGTTGAGCTACCAAGTTTCCAGCTGACTAGGAGCAACATCCTGCGACTGATTTGCAAAGGGCTGTTCCCACCCCAGCCACAACAAATCAGTGTGAACCTTGGCTTCAGGATGGTGCCCTTTGCTTAATTATATATTCAGGGCCCAATTTACTGCCTGGGCCTCCTAATGGGAACAGACGGGGTCGCCCAGACTTGAGACAGGCACCGAATACGGCCCCTGCAGGCTCTGGCTCTGGAAGGAGAGGGTTTTCAGCCAGTGCCCAAAGAGCTCCAGCTCCCAAGACCTTTCTCCTCCACTCAGCCCCTACAGAGACCTTGGCTGATGTGGGAATTACCTCTGCTGGGACATCTGGCTCTGTCCCATGAACCAGGCTGGCTGCAGTATGACTTGTGCAGGGCACGATGGTGTCTCACAATCCTGTCAGTAGCACAAGGGCTGTCTTCAGCTCTCTGCTGGCTGAAATGAGCTTTGGGTCAATGTGCTGGGTGACTGGAAAGCCAGTCCTCATCTTCCCATGCCTGTGACTCTTCACCCCAAAGCCCTTTTCTCTCTTTTTGGACTCAAGTCCCTTCCTTTCGCTTATTTCTCTATCCCAGTGAGCAATGGAAAAACCAGTGCCCAGTTTTTGGATGTAGATGCATTCCTGCCTGGTGAATCACAAACCATTAGCACCACAGGTCTGGGTATATTCACAGGAGGGCATGTTCTAGAGAGTTTCTTGCCAGTTGGGAGAATGGGGGTGGAAAGCTTTCCTTTATTTCCTTGAGAAATTTGGGAGTCACCTGCAAGCTGGCTATTTCAGCAGTTCAGAGAAGGAGTGCCACCACATAGGGTCTTGTCCTAAGGACATATTCCAACAGTGGCAGCTTGTCTTTGCAAAGGCTCTGCTGCCCACCACCCAGCACCTTCCTCTGTTGACAGCCTTCCCAGATTTGTCCCAGCTGAATTTTTCCTGTATGCTGGGGGTCTGAGCAGTAAGAAAAAGCCAACAATGCCAAACTACATGTTTCCATGTGGGATTGTCCTCTGCTGCTCCATGAAGTCTCTGCACAACATGATCCTCCAGGTCCCTGTGTGCTGCCACGTGTGGTTCTGGAGCATCTCTCCCTGACTCAAGCTGGTGCTGGGTTGTGCTGAGCATGGAGTCCTCAGCACTTTCCCTCCCCTTTCTGCTGAAGGGCTTTGAAAGGACTATCCTGTGAGAAGAGCCCATCTGCTGGACAAGCCTCAGCAGTCTTCCCAGCAGCAGCTGTGGCTCAGACCCACCTCTGAGCAGGCATCAGCCTTGTGTGTCCAGATTCACCCTGCTCCAGTAAAGTTTCCACATGTGCTTAATTCCTCACTTCCTTGCTGGACCTCTCCTCATTGCATCCCACCCACTGCTCTTGCTCGAGGCTGGCCTCTCAAAAGCACTCAGGTTGTCCTGCTTTGTGGCTGGGGAATGGAGACAAGGTGTCTTATCCAGATGGAGAAATGACTCATCCTCCTGGGAAACGCGGAGTGGAATTCCCTAGTGCAGGCCCCCCTATGCCCTTCTCCTCCATCTTTGTGATGAAATCACCAGGAAAGAAAGTTTTTACTCATGGGCCCAGTGGACATATTCACTTAGAAATCTTCACCCTGCTTAGTTTTTGTTGTTTTTGTTTTTTTTTTAACTTGGGTGGCCACTCTTCCATGGGATCACAGCAGTGTCCTCTGCTGCTGGAAAAACCAGGTATCAACTCCCTGAATTCACACGGTGTTTTTAAATCTATTAAAAAAAAGAGTTGGCAACTGTGGCCCCATATGGGCACGACAAGAAACTTGCTTTGTAAGGTGTTGTCCAGCTAGGAAGAATATTTCAAGCACTTCTTCTTCCATGCCAGACCCAGCTGCTAAGAACCACTGCAGAGACATTCCTGCTCTTTCTGCCGCCGGGCTCAGGGAATCCCGGTAACGTGCGAGTAATTCTGAACAAAGTGTGCAGTGCTGAGGCAGCTCTGCCGTGCTGATGGAGCTGGTTCAGGCAGGGGGAACTGGGCAGAGCCCTGACATTTCTGTGACTGGTGAGGTTATTTGAGGGGAAAGCACCGGGAGCCCGGCGCCCAGCAGCCAGCGCCGGCAGCAGCCTCTGCCGCGAACCGCGTTGACTCTGCTGGCTCAGGACAATGGTAAATGGGCTGAAACATTGACAGTTTCCTCACAGACTCTTCCCAGAGTTACTAAAATTAACCTTTTTATTCCCCCCCACTGGAGAAATATAAAGCTCTTACTTTCCTTAACCTCTCTTTCCCACCCAGTGGGCAAAGAGTTTGTCAGTTCTACAGTTAAAATAATATATTAGGGATTTCCAATGGTGCAAGTCAAACTTCACATTTCCTAATGATTCTAGATGCCTTTTTTGTCCTCAGACATTTCAAGTTAAACCTCTATGAAACTGACCTTTTGGCTTGTCATCCTCTGTAAGGACCCCAGAGATGAAACACTTCTTTCAGTCTGTCACTACTGTCCGTAGACCGCCCCCCTTTCCCCCCCTCCTCTATTTTATCAGCAAGAACCCATAATTGAGCCCCTTGACAATAGCAGGACTGTGCATTTCTTTGTCAACAACAATGGGCCGTCCAAGTTCATTACTGGAGATTGTTTAAAAATTGATTCATGGGCCAGTAGTAGTAGCTTATTATACAGCATAAGTGACAGTGTGATCTGGATGGAGGCCAAGTCATTCTTGACCAGTCATGTCCAATTAGAAAGAACATTGCACACATTCCTGTTGGAGCCACATTAATGAATTAGTCCTACCACAAACTGAGAGAAGCTTGCAGGACCCTAATACCTTTTGTTCCTAAGGATAATTCAGTAATTTATAAAGAGAGCAGCGCGGAGCACATTAGCAAAAGAATAGTAATAGCAGGACTCAGTCCTTACACTTGTCCTTCATTTCAGGTTTCTGGGGAGCTCCACTGCCCCTGAGCTCTGTGTTTCCCTCTGACAGCCCTCACAGGGCTGTGCTGGCTGTGCTGGTAGTGACCAGGGCTCTACAGGCCTGTGTGCACCTGAACTTGGGCCAACATCTGGAATCCAGGCTCTGCTTCCCAGGATAAGAGAACAGCCCAGGCACACGGAATGTCATCATCCTCTGGAGTCACATCCAAGGGCATTAGTGTGTCCTGATGTTTCCTCTTTGCTCTGCAAATGGCACTGGTGTAACTCCACTGAGTTGTGTCTGCCACACACCTTGGGAAACAGGAGGGAAGAGCAGGCAAGGCAGAATTTTCAAGCTTAGAAGTCTGGAGTTGGTGTTTAAGGTCTTAAACCACAAAGTCAATTTTGAGGTGTGCCGAAATCAATTTAACTTGCATGGAGCAGCTCCCAGGGACTGGGGGGCTTCAGGGTATTTGGGACCTCAGACATGCAGTGCTGAGGACAGTGTGTGTGTGTAAAGTCCTTGCTAAGGCTGTGTTAGGGGGAAAGATGAGAAAAAGCTGTGTCCAGCTTAGCAGGTGCTGACCAAGTCCATGAGAGGAAGCAAGGAATGCTGATGAATTTCTGGTGTAGGTACAAGCAAATGCAACTAGTGGATGAATTATTTTAGCAGAAAGCACTTGTACTTTGGCATGGGAACTGCAGGAAGGAGGAATTGGAAATAGTATAAATTGCCAACCAAGCCAAGGTTAGCAATGTTCTCCATTACAAAGCCAACTCCCAAGAGGAATCCCCCTCCCCAGGAATGTTTACAAGTTAACTGTACAAAGCTCAGTGTAGTGTTACCTACTCAGGGGATATGATCACAAGCAGTTACTGCTGCCATTGTCATCTAATATATAACAATTTTTGACATGGAGCAAACTCTGCCTATTGCTCAGGAAATGTCCTTCATTAAGGACCACAGAAACCCATTATTGGTTGGCCCACATGTCCTCAAATAGCATTAGTGACCACAAATGTAAGAGCAGTACAGCAGTGTCACCTTCCTAATGACATAGTAATATCTGGACTTCTAAAATCTACCTGTGCACATGAAAAATAAGTAATGCACAGCAATACTATTATTTTAATAAAAAATTGTTATCAAGTGTGTGTTGTGGCTGTAAATTTTCATATACTGTCACTCAGCAGCCTGTGGCATTTTAATGCTCACAGCTTCAAAAGACCTGTGATTTTTTGTAGCTAGTGATCACTGATCTCCACGCTTCCTGTCCATGCAAGGTTTTAAAAATATGCAATTCACCATAAATGCTACATTATACCTGAATAGGTCCTGCAGTTTTAACTTTGTGTAATCAGAAATGTAAAGAATGTAGACCAGTAAATGATTAATTATGTTTGCCAGTATCTCAAAAATCAGAAGAAATAGTATTTTGTCTCTAATCGTAACATGGTCACAATTGAAAATGTGCATAGTTAAAAATTCAGGGATGAGTTTTGCTACTAAAATGTGTTCGCATATCTGTTCTGAATGGAATCTCCATCATTATAAGAATGGCTACATAAGCTTTTGCTTTTGAATGAGAACAAATATATTTTGGAAAACAGGGATTCTACTCTTCATTCACTATTACATCATTACCATCAGTAAAATAAGTCTGAAAATTAGAGTGTACAAACACACATATATTCACACATATATTTGAGTACATACCAAGTGCACACACATGCTGAAGGCTTGCTGAACTGCATGATTACATTCTTGTTCACCAGTTTGATGAGGCATGGACTAAATGGAAGACTTTGGCTTCTCTTCAGATTCAGTAACTTTTGAGTTTCTATCATGATTTATTAATTTTGTCTTTTATATCCTGGTCTGGCCAACTGTGATGCTCAGGTAATCCTATTACTGCTCTTTTTTTTTCCTTGTCTGATTACAGTTGTCAATCCAGGGACATGAATTCTGCCATCTTCAATTTTGAAATTATAGGGGAAAAAAGGTGCAGAGATATTATAAATCCATTTATCTAACCAATGCATCAATTTTTGGCATCATAACTGGTCTGTAAGGGACTTTAAAAACTCTGTCTCCACACATGAAGTCTCTTCTGTTAATGGGGTAGACTTTCTGAAGGTGTCCAGTACTGCAGGCATCCCAATGTGCTCAGGAAAACCACCTCATTGCACCCTGACCTTGCTGCTGGAAATGTTTCCCAATTGTCACAATGAATTCAGACACAATTACTGTTCATGTTGCTCCATGGACACAAAGAACAGACCATTCCCTTCTTTGCCACTGCAGCTTTTTCATATTCAAAGGCCAGTAGCCCATTTTCATGCTTTCCTCTCCTTATGCTAAGCAATCCCCCTTTGTTCTGTCTTTCCTTGTAGTTTAAGATTGATATTGATTTTTTTTTTTACCATCAGCTGCTCATTCCTCCTGGCTGGAACTCAGACCTGGACTTAGAGCATCCACCAGCAGACAGGAAAGGCACACAGGTGAGTGTCTTCAGGTTCCACCTCTTAAGAGTTGAGATTTACTACTCTGTTATTTGTAAAAGCTGCAAAAAGCAGCAAGGGACCTGAAGTGGGATCAGCTGAAGAGGGGAATAATCAGTTATTGAATGGAGTGTGGTGTCTGCAGGTCATTGAACACTGATCATAATGCCTCTTCATCCACAGTTAATTGTTACCTGCATTTAGATTCTCTTTTGCCCTCCCTGTTAATTTTCATTGTACTATGCATCTACATTTTGTATTGGATCATTAACAATATTGTGAGGAGCAGGATGGGCAGAGTAACTCAACATATGTCAAGTTACATGTGAAATAGTATCTAGAGTGTTTAATAAAATTATGAGCAGAGTCCATTTGCTGTCTCAGAGAAGTTTTGAGGACAGGAAGTTTTTGTTTTTCAAGGTGAGCCATTGACTGTCTTTTGTGTGTACTGAGTACACATGAGATCCTGTCTTGTACAGAAAAAACTTCTATATGTAGAGTCTTTCACAGTCCAGATCATCACTATGGCTGACCCCTTGTCCCTTCCTCATGCCCAGCACTGAACATGTCTTTTCATTTTTAGCAACCCAATCTATTTTAATAAGCAACAAATGAAACAGAAATATATTTCTGGGCTGGTCAGAAGCTCTGTGTCACAGCAGAAGCAGCAACTGTAGGCAGTCACCTCCCAAAACCAAAATGTTTGTGGGCCTTCAGACTTTGTCTTAGATAATACTTAATTTTTGTCATCATATTGTAGAGGAACTTGACTGCTGGGCTGTGAGGGCTGGTGCAGAGGAAGAGGCACAGTAGTGGCCACAGGGGCTGACCAAATTCAGACTCCTCCTCTCAACTACTCTACAAGTAAAAACCATCATGACAGAGATCTTCTGGGGTAAGCACAGAAGACAATCAATAAAGTAAGAAAGTATTCATATGTTCATTTTCTAGATGGGAAGCTGGCTCATGGGCATGTAGGTATCTATTCCAAAGCCACAACTTAACTTAATTTTCTGCTTATTAGCCCAGTGCTCTGACCACAAAATTGCTCTGGGTGTGAAAGTTCCCATAATGGTGAACCATCAGAAAAACAGGGGCCAAACCCTCATTTGTCTGATAAAAAGGAATGGCTGCAGGTCAGGAAGGCAGCTGTGGGGCATGGAGAGCTGCTTTTGCAATGAAAGGTGTCAGACCTTTCAGTCTGGTCACTCACAGTGACACTCATATTGTTCATCACACCCCCTCCATCTTTCCTGTGGCCATCCCACTCAGTGCCAGCTCCAGTGCCAGCTGTCACTGATTTTGCAGGATCACTTCCCCAAAAAGGCTAAGGGATAAAATGACAGGAATGATGCTTGGTCTGAATGGAGAAGTCCATACTGATAGCAAGACAAATATCCTGCACATCTAAAAGTGAAAACCAATGTCAGAAATTCCATTCTCCACCATGATGGATTAAATGATTGTGTGGTTCACTTTAAAACAAATGTTGGGTGCTGCAAGCTATTCAAATCTGACACCATCACAACCACTTGAGTTAATTTTATCAGCTGTGAAAACTGACCATGGGCTTCCCCCTGGAAGTGAGTGACAGAGTGCTGGACCTCTGTGATGATCACCACACTACTGCAGAATGTTGGCTGTGGGCTCACATTCTCTGGGCAAGTTTCAGAGTTTCTTCTCTAATTTTTCATGTTCTGCATACTGAATTATCACTTGGAAGATGATGAGTATGAACAAAAAATATACCAAGGGTATCTAGTCTATTTTTTGCACATTTTAAAATTAAAATTACAGGAAACCATGCAAAAGCAATTAGCTTTTAATACATGACTCCTGACTTGCTGTCTGATGAAGAATCTGCTAAAGGCACCTTGCTCCATCTGCAGAGCACAAAGCTTTTGCTGAGCATGTGCTGCATCCCATTCTGGAATGGACAGCCAAGTGATACCGTGCTTGGAAAAGGAGGGGAAGAAAACTGAAGTGATCTGCATCTAGGGAGTTCTGAACACCCTAATTTCTGTATGAGTAGATTTCCATGTTTAATCTACAGAAGGTTTTCCCTCCAGAAACAGCCAAACACACAGAGGGGGACGGACACCTGCATGAGAAGAAACTTAGATAGGTACACACATTTTGAAAAACACCTTAGGGTTTCACTGTCTGAAGTGGCAGAGGATGTGGTGATTGCCACAGATGTGGAATCCAGCCCAGCTACATTTGCACTGGGTGTGAGGACTGCACAGGGCCCATATTGCCTAATTAAGCTTTCCCAAATAAATTGTATGAAGGAAACCTTTTAAGGAGTGGGGATTGTAGTGCAATTCCCTGGGCAGGAAGGGTGGCAGTGCAGAGCCAGAGGCAGGAGGATCTTTATCCAGACAGGTGAATCCAGGAGAGCTCTTCCCAGCCTCAGAGCAGAGGGTGAATCTCAGGCAAGATCAGGAGCAATGTTATCTAAAGTACCTTGCTGCCAACACCTCCTTTCCCTCTCTGCTCAGAGAATTCCCTCCATACCCTCTATGCTGGGCACTGTGAGCACTTACACACTCTCAATGCTGAATTTCCCCTGAGCTGATTGAGGCTTTGCCAAATGGGATTTTGTTCCCTTTTGGCGAGTTTTCTGTTAGCTTTACAGTAAGGGTGTCACATCTTTTCTTTAGCTGGGTGTGTTACACTTGATTGCATTAAGCTGTATCTGATGGCACTAACACAGAGCAAGATTCAAAGTCTTGCAACATGTTCCGGCACAGACAGCTCTATGAATTTACACACAGAGCTGTTTAGATCTCATATCGAATATCCTCTGGCATCACATCTGAAATTCATTCTATATGGCAACCAAAGAAACGCTCTATCTGTCTGAATAACAATAAGTGAAGAGAGAAAGAGCTCTGCTGTATCACCAGCTCCAATCTGGACAAATGGCAAACCTCCCAGCAGGCAGGCAGCCCCATTGCTGCAAGCCCTGTGCTGTTCCCACAGCCCCCTCCCTCTCCCCACAGCTTTTCCTCTCTTCTGGGCTCCCTTTTTTCCATAAAGGGCTTTCCAGTCATCCTAACACTGGAGTGTCTCTCCACCTTCTTGCAGATGAGCAGTGGTCTTGTCCATCTCCTTGCACTGGTTTGGATGGTGATGGGATGTCTCTGCCTGCCCTTTACTCAACAGGGCTGCAGTGAGAGCTTAGGCACAGGCAGCAAATTTGGTAAATCCAAAATCTTCTGTGTGCCCCCAGTGTGTGAAGTTATTATCTTCCCCCATTAAAATTTTTCCAACTTTGGAAGGAGACCAGGATTATACTTCACTGAGCTGCTGTGTGCCTGTATGGACATTTTACATAATGCCATTATCCCCCAGAGCTCCCTGAACTCGCTCCAGACCTTCCCAATGGGATTCTCTGGTGTGGAAGGTGCCGTGTAGATGTAAAACATCATTGTTGGCCTGTCTGTAACAATACAGTGGAGCATTAAAATTTTGTGTTATAGTTTCTGAACACGATTTCAGACAGCGTGTTACAGGAGCTGGGTCATTGCTTTGATAGCTCTGACTGTGAATTGCTCGGGTCTGCTCAAGCATGCGACCCCTCCGTGAGCCACTCTGTGCTTGACAGTGCCACAAGCCACCAGTCAGTCCCACAGCACAGCTCCTACAGCCACACCTCTCTCCATGGAGCAGCCTTTCCCACAGGGAGACCCAGCTGCCTGGTGTCTGCTGAGAACTGGTGTCCCTTGGATTCTCCTGCCAGGGTCCCAGCTGTCTGGGATGGCTGCTGGTGTCCCCTCCATCCCAGCAAACCTGCAACTTGGGCACCAACCAGAGCCAGCTGAGCACTGAGTGTTTATTGGCCTCCAGCTCCAGCTGAGCAGGGATCATTTCTCCCTCCACCCTCACAGAGGGCTGTGCAGAGGCCAAAAGGGGAGAGGAATGCACAGCCAGAGCTTTCTGGCAGCCACTTTTAGTGCAGATTAACTCAGTGCTTACCCCCTTGCTAGCTCCAAGCACCTTGGACCTCCATGCTGCCCAAAGAGGCTTCCCTTTGTCCTGGGGCTGTATTTGGAGATGCTCTCCACAGCCTCATGGCCCCACTGAGGGAGGAATTACAGCCATGGGTCAGGCTGTGCCAGCACCTCGACAGAGCCTGTCCAGGCATCCCTGAGGGCAGTGCTGTGTATCAGAGAGCTGGATAAACCAGAAAGTTAGAGAACCCCAAGAGGAGGTAAAAGAAAGCCCTGTTAAATCATTGCTTTTCAAAGAACCTACCCTGGAGCTAGCTAACTGATCCTGTCAGATCTTTCCTAAGTCAGATAAGAAAAATAATCTGGCAGTACTCATCAAAGGCAGAATGATGCATTAAAAAGTCCATTGTGAGGAGACTTTGGAATCAAAGGTAGAGGGTTTGCAGGTAAGACTGGTGGGACCCACAAGCATCAGCCCCATGGAAATTTCCACTGCCTTCCTGGTTGTAGGAAGCAGGTTTGCCCCGCTGCCTTTGACTGAGAACTGCTTTCCCACTGACAGCAGACACCTCCTGACTTCCCTGTCTCACATGGTGACTCATTTCCAAGGAAAGAGGGATAAAGAAAGGAAAGGCAATTAAGGCTATAGTCAATCCTTTGCTGTTATTTCCGCTTAGTGGGAAATAAGTGAAGGCTATGTAAAGGTAAAGACAAGGGTCTTGATTTATCCTGATAACCCTTTCCCAAACTCTTGCTCTTGGTCCTGTTGGAGACGTGACTGGGCCAGGCAGAGTGGTGATCTGAGCCAGACTGCCTGTTCTGTGTGCTGACTTTTCATGACAATAGAAAAAATAACCAACAACTGCATGGTGCTTTAAATACTAATTTGCCCTCACACGCCCTTCTGAGGTAGATAAAGGGGATAACCTGGACTTACACTCTGTGAAAATGGGATAAAAATGTTCCCTGAGATGTTTTATCCCTGGAAGCTGTGTGGCTCTCACCTGTGCAGGTGTCTAAGCAGTGCCTGAGTCAGAACTGGCCAAGGAAGATTGGGATCCTCTCACTGAAGGCCTGAAGATGAAGTGAAAAAAACCAAACAGGACAGAGCAGCAGGAATGGGAGCTCTGCAAACACAAGGCATTGCCATAGGAGGCACCTTGTGTCTTGCCAGAGTGCCCATAAGCCAGAGATCTTGTCTCATGTTGCCATGTGTCACACACTACACATAAATCAGTTTGGTTTTGGCTGCCTGCTACTGCTCTTATGATCTCTCGTGTATCTTTCCATGTATAATTATGAGTCAAGGCCTTGGAGGATAGGGAAAGTGTCCTGCTGGCATTTCCTTTGAGAAGAAACTGCATCTGGAGATGCTAGAGAAAGATGTGGAAAAAGGAGAAATACAAAGAGGTAGAGAAGTTACACCTGCAGATTAAAATCCAAAGGTAAGAAAGCAATTTTTGATTCCATCCACAACGAGTTTGGAACTCAGCTCCAGTGAAGAAAAAACAAACAAAACAAACCACATGTCATGAAAAAACACCACCAGTGAGGAAGAGAGAGATTACAAATCATTGTCCATCCTCTCCTTCCCTCTGATGTGTTGGTGCTATTTTGGCTGCCAAACAATCTAAGATGACAATAAAACTTCATTTCTGCTTTGCACTTGTGTCAGAATGCCACTTTCTCATTCCCAGACTAAGGGCAGGGTTTGTGGCCATCACCTGTGGAGTGACACTGGACCTTCTGAGCCAGGCTGTGAGGGGTCCCTGCTGTTCCACAAGGATGTGATGCAAACATGGGGATGAATAATTCAGAGCACATATGTCAAGGCCATAAAAAGGTATATTGGGGGCCCCTATAGAATTTAGCTGGAGTTATATACATGCTGTACTTCCTATATCTATGGTGTTACAGGGTTTGAGTCCTCACTTCAGTTCCATGCTGAAAGAGAAAAACATTGAGGAAAGGCAGCTTGTGGTGCTGATGTCCCAGATGCCACAGTGGGTAAATGTTGTGGGCAGTGCCTGAGGAACTCTCCTGCTCCTGGACTGCTTGTCAGGTGTTCCAGTGGTTTTCCAAGGGAAAGGAAGAGGAATAGCCAAATCAGTTGTGGACAGATAGTCAGGATTCACCTCACCTAATTGCAGATGTCAGTATGGAAGATGTTTGCTCCTGAGCTGCCAAGTTGGGCTTGTTTCATCAGTCAGATGCAGATATTGAATTAAAGAGGCTCTGAGAAATCCAGTTTCTCTCCCCTATGAGAAGAGGAGCCCAGGGCTGGCTCAGATGGTGCAAGGGGCTGGGCAGACACCTGCCTGTGCTGACTGTCACCTATTTGCCCCCTGAGCACGCTGCACCTTGGTCTGTACTCCAGGAACAGAAATAATTTTTGGGAAAATAATGAGTCTCCAGGTGTAGCAGGGACTGCTCCAGAAGCCTTGCTGGCCACATTGCACTGGTGTCCACGCCAGCCCACACAGCACCAGCACAATTTCACAGTGCCTGGAGCTGGCAAAGTCCCACCTGCAGGAGAGACTGGAGGGACAGAAGCTGCAGAGGCTGCCAAGGGCCATTGGCATTAGCAGCTGCTCTCAGCCAGAGGAGAGGATTGCTTTTAAATGTCACATCCTGGAAACAGAAACTTTTCTTCAGACAGGGTTCATGTTTACATTTTTTTCCCACAAATATTTAAGCCCCTTTAAAAGCTGGTTTGGTCTTATCTTGCCATTTTCTCACCACAAAATTTTCATGAGTAGTTATTAGTTTAAAAAGCATTTTAATTATTTTTTTTTTTCCTAAGGGGAAAAATATTCAAAATCAAAATCAAACATTTTGGCTTAGAGTACCATTTAGTGCATTAAAACATTAAGATTTTGGAAAAAAAGAAAAAAAGAATTGAAAATATGCCCACATGCTGACACTTTCAATTTATTAATGTTTTGCAGGACATAATTTCCAGGAAAATTACAATATTTTAGGTTTTCAATAAAGTTTTAGGAATAAATAATTGAAATGAAAATATCCTGCAAGTGGGAAATTCTGGTTTCTAAAGGGATGTATTCATGATTGAACCAACTATTGTGCAGAAAGCCATAGTCTGATTTGTGTAATGACCCTCACAAATACTATTGAGAGATCTGGTGTATTTCTACATAATTGCAATCAAATAGTGACTATTCTCCATCATTTATAAAGTCTTTCATTATGCTTTCAAAAGAGCTCATAGCATTTGTTAAACTAAAGTGCTCTCACCCTCTGCTCCTTTTAAATATTTGAAGCACTTTTAAACTCCTGAGGGAAGGGATTTAAATTGTCAAAAGAAAAAAAAAGAAGGATTTTTAAATAAAACAATTATTCCAACAACCGCTGTTCATATTAATCAAGAATAGTTTCTTAGCTGAGTTTTTGTTTACCAAACTCACTTTTCCTTGCTCCATGCTAATTATGAGGATTGCTAGATTATGTATTTGGAGGTTTTGTTTGATTGTTTGTTTCCAAACAAGGTTAAAGTATCTTTGAGAACAGTTGTTAATGAAAAATTACCTCCTCACCTCCTAACCTGAGCCACTGACACCTCTTTGCAACATGCTTTGCTTTCTTACTCATTTCCACTTCCCATAGCCCAGAGATAAGACTAGAGCCCAACCAAAGAGCATTTAGCCAATTTTTTTTATTGCATTTCATCTTTAAAGACTCCAAAACCCAGCCTGAAGATGTCAAAACATGAGAGTTTTAGAGGTTTATTGTGTAGTTACTTTTGCTCTGTACTAAGGGTAGAATTATTTCAGCATTATTTTACATGAAAGTATGTGGGAAAATAGTTCTGGAAAATCTGTCTCAATAGCTACAGGAGGAATATTTTCTTTACCATCATGCAATGAATCAGGGAAAACTTCAAACTTGATAAGAGTCAGGTGGATATTTTCCTTAATCTGGTTTTATATTATGTGATGCTTAGCAGGCCATTTCTAGATCTCCCCTCAGGAGCATTAATTAGAACAAATGCAATTAGTCTATGGCATCCTTATTAAGGCAGAATTCTTACATTAATCAGTAGAAGTTTTGCTGAATTAAGGGATTGTCCCAGGTCTTGCCATAAGACAATACCGAGTTGGCACAGGAGCCAGAAAGGATTTAGAGGACAGAGCCAGGAAAATCTGCTGACCCACAGGAGGCATGAACAGAAATTTGAATTTTTAGTACCATTTTTATCCTGGGGTGGGTCTTGTGTGCCATGGTTGACTTCAGATGGCTTCAGAGGAGTTTGTCATAGAGCTCATCTGCTCATGGAGGGCTCATCTGTACCAGCCAACAGCACAAGCTGAAAATTCCCACACAGATGGGACTGTGACCTTCTAGCAGCTCCAAAAAAAAAAAAAAATGTATTTCTGGCCAGATATCAGGATTCTGAATGTTGAGCTCTTTCCTGCACAATTCCTGGGGTGCTGCAGGAAAATTCCAGGTGAATGCACCCGCTTTGCCTTTTGAGCTTGCACTGTGACCTGGCCAGGGTTCACCACAGGCTGTCAGGAAGGTCACACTTGCTGTAAATCTATTTTCCATTGCCACTCAAATGAGAAAAGGGAGAGCAGATACAAAGCATGTATAGAGAGATGCTGTCACACTGCTCTGTCCCATCTTCCCCCACAGAGCAGCACATGCAAGGTTGCCCTGAGTGTCATGAACCTCACAAGAATTCACAAGGACACAGCTCCACCCGTCACAGCATCACCTGGGCTGGTGGGGACCACAGGACAACTCTGGTCCAACCTCCTGCTCCAGCTAGGCTCAGAATTCAGACTATGTTACCCAGCAGTAGTATAATCAACAGGGCTGCAAGAAAATGGGGTAGGTTAAAAAAAAATGGGTATGGTAACTACCCTGCAGTTGGGATGCAGTTCAGCTTTCCCTGAGAGCACACCTCCCTCTCTTCCTGCCTTCCAGGCAGATACATTTTTTATTAAGGAGGTGGCCTGACTCCAGCACTGTGATCCCTGTGATAGGCACTTGCCCTGAGGGTGCCAGGATTGCCCTGAACAGAACTTTTGGGACTGAGCTTGCACTGCTTTTCTGCTCTTTCAGCTCTTCTCTGCAACTCCCTTTGGAGCTCAGCAAACAGCAGGAGGAAATGCATCAAACTGATGGCTCCATCCATCTTAAAAAAGCCAATGCATGGAAAAAGTTAAGTGGGAAAGACTGATTTTGCTCCTGGGGTAATGTTCTTGGGATCCACTTGAGGGCATAAGAAAAGCAAGTTTGTCTGTGTAAATCCTACAGTGGAGGATCCCATTCCCCAAAAGGGTTAATGCAACTTCTCTTTTCCCCCAATAGGTTCATGGTCCTAACAACTTTCATTGTGAAATGGGTGCAGGTGTGGGCTATGCTTTGTTGATCACAATCCCTTTTGCAGAGGAAGCTTTGAATATGTTTGACATAATCAGCTCACAGCCTTTGCCCGCACTCTTTCATAAACAGGCCATTTTCACATCCTTTTCATGGGATCCGACAAGCGGAAAAATAATTAATGTTACCTCAGCCTAACAGTGACCCAGCTTTGATTCAAAAAGACGGCATGTTGCATAAACTAACCATTTAATTGAGTGATAGAAAAAGCCCACATGTATCAATTCTGCCTCCACGTATTATGATTACTGGGGCTTTGCAAGGATTGTGCTCCCTCGGTCATAAAGCAGAGCTTAAATTTAAGCCCATGAAGTGGTTTCAGAAGAACTGATTGAGCATGAGCTGGGGATTATCTGTGTTTATGGTGGCAGGACATGGGAGCAGGGGAAGATGTGGGTACCCAGCCACCGTGGCGCACGTTCAGGTTGTGTCCAGGTTATGTCACATGTCCCTGTGGGAACTGACAGTGGCCAGGTGTTATCCAGCCACGGGACACTTGGGATGCTGATGGCACTACATTGCCACCTTGCCATGACCTCGGAGCCACAGCTAACTGGGATATTCCACAATTAGGACTACGCCTAGTATGAATAGGACAGAGTCACTGTTGAGGTAACCCACCAAAAGAAATGTCCAAGGTGAATTCCAGTTAAACTGAGATAGAGTCTAGAGGTAGCAGTGACTCCTCTAGCACTCTTGAGAAAGGCAGGTCCTGCTTGAATAACCTGATGTCCTTCTCTGACAAGGTGACACTCTAAGGATGAGGAAAAGGCTTTGAATGTTGTCTAGCTGGACTCTAGGAAAGCCTTTGACACCCTTTCCCACAGTGCTCTCCTGGAGAAACTGGCTGCTCATAGCTTGGATGGCTGCAGAATTTGCTGGGTGAAAATCTGGTGGATGGCCAGGCCCAGGGAGCAGTGGGGACTGGAGCCACATCCAGTGTGGAGTGTCACGGCTGGTGTTCTCCAGGGGAACAGATCTGGGGCCAGTGCTGTTTAATTTCTTTATTGTTAATCTGGATGAGGGGAGGAAGGTTCCCTCAGTCAGTTTGGACACCAAGCTGGGTGGGAGTGTGGATCTGCTGAGGGGCAGGAAGGATCTGGACAGGCTGGATGGATGGACCAAGTCCAGTGGTCTGAGGTTCAACAGGGACACATGCTGGGTCTGCACTTTGGGCACAACAACCCCTGCAGAGCTCCAGAACAGGGGATGAGGGGCTGGAAAATGGCCCAGTGGAAAAGGACCTGCTGGTGTTGGTGACAACAGCCAATCTTTCCTGAGAAGGCCAATGGCACCTGGCCTGTCTCAGCAAGAGTGTGGCAGCAGGACCAGAGCAGTGATTGTCCCCTTGTGCTGGGCACTGGTGAGGCCAAACTCTGACTGCTGTGTCCAGCTCTGGGCCCCTCAGTTCAGGAAGGACCCTGGGGTGCTGGAGCCACTCCAGTTGATGAAGACACCACCCTTCATGGTCCCTGCCAGTAACTGCAATGCAAGTCCTTCTTGCTTCCTCAAGAATTTACCCCTTTAATGTAGAAGGGAAATATTGTCCTTCCCCATAGTCTAAAGAACCCTGAAAATCCCTGAAAAGCACTTGGTGAGACAAATGGATCAATAATCATGAAACATCACCAGGCTTTAGCAGACATCCCAATTTCCCAGAGAAAGGATTCCTGTGCTCAGTGTGGGTGCAGCAGAGGAGAGTGAAACAGCTACAGACCCTCAGAAAGCTGGAGACACATGGCACTGTTTGTCACTGAGGTGGTGTCAAATCCCAAATGATTAGGAGATGTGGGAGCAGGTACAGAAACAGCTCTTCCTCAGAAACCTTCAGTGTTCTCCCAGTGGGCCATTTTGTGTCTCTAGCAAATATTGCCTTTAAAATTATCACAAATAGTGGCAATGGAGGATCTGGGGAGCAACCATTCTACTTCAGCTGATTGTCTTTAGTTTCATGGCTACTAACACAACCCTCTGTATTTCATCATTTCATCCCTGTCCTTTGGCTCTTCACACCTCTAGGTATTGGGCATGTTTCTGGCTTGTCTGCCATGCTACTCCACACTGAATCACTCTCTGTGTGTCTCACCCTTTCCCTGATCTTTTTTAATTGAGTTTGGTGATTTTTTTCCTCACAGCTGTCCATATCTTTTCCATGTCCAAGCACCCCAGTCCAACCTGATGGTGAAGGAGGGACTGAAGAAGCACTGATCTCTGGGTGTTCACCAAGGGTGGTGGTGGTACCTGTGGCCACAGGAGCCAAAATTTGGTTCCTCCACTGGTCAATGAGCAGCCCATGAAGCACCACAGGGGAGGTCTCCACTGGGGAGCAGTTAAAAGGAAAGCTTGAAGGCACTACAGGGACCAGACCTAGGACTGGTTGCTCCATCTACCACACCTGTGGTCAGATGGGGCTTGGTGACCTCTTTTATGCCTTGGGAACAGACATGACCTTTCCTGTTTTCCCTGCTATGGATACTGCCCATAAAGTGACCCTTCACAGGCAGGGGCTTTTACTTCTCTTCTGCTTAAAATCTGGAATTCTTTACTGTGAGTGTGGTGAAACACACTGAGAACAGGTTGCCCAGAGAAGCTGTGGCTTCTCCATCCCTGGAATTGTTCCAGGCCAGGCTGGATGGGGCTCTGATCAACCTGGTCTAGTGGAAGGTGTCCCTGTCTATGGCAGGGGCTGGAACTGGATGATCTTCAAGGTCCTTTCCAACCCAAACCATTCTGTGATTCCATGACCTGTCCCTAGCATGGACATGCCATGTAAAGAGCATTCCAAGGTTTGCTGCTCCCAGCCTTTCCTCCTCTGAGCTGCTGGCTCCTCCTTCATGGGGCAAGTGCCCAGAAGTCCTGTGGGAGACCTGATTGAGAGAGGGTTGTGCTTTCCCTGGAGATGTCTGCAGTAGGACAGCTTGCCTGGCTGGGCTGGTGTCCCTGTGAGCTCCTGGAGGTGAGAACTGAGCTAATAAATGACGAGGCACAGAAAAGGGCAGCAGAAAAGAGGCCTGAAGTGCTTTTTCCATCTAGTGTCACTCAAAAGATTTTGTGAGGAAACGATTCAGTGTTTGTAACACTACAGAGACACAGAGGAAGGATTTGCTTAGATCCCAGTGAGTGCAGCAGTGACAATCCTGCAGCCTGCCTGCCAGCTCAGGGAGTGCACGCTCCTCACACCTGAGTCATCTTTGCTAGTCCCTAACACACAGCAAGGGCCTCTCTGCTTTCTGTAATCACTCACTGCATAACTCCCATTCATTTGCATTTGGGAAGACAAAAGGCTGCCGATTAAGGTGCTCTTTAATGCCTAATTCTGCCCTCGTAGGAATAGAGACAACACGGGCAGTTCCAAGATGCTCCTCAGAGGGAGTATCCTGTGTATTTTTTCACAGGCAAAATCCTGGCTCTGGTGAGGTTTCATCCTCAGCTGGAGTCAGAATATGCTTTGAGGCATGAACTCTCTACAGGCAGTGCCATCACGTTCATCTTTATTTTGGAGGAGGCTACAGATTTCATGCCCTGTGGGGATGGCAGCCTGCTGGAGGACTGATCCTGCCAGCCCTGCTTACAGCAGGAATTACCTTACCCTGCCTGCTGGCTCCGGCAGAGCACTGACAGAGCAGGATGCTCTCCAGGGTGAAGGTGTGCGTGGGGGGATCAGCCCTCGATGGAAGAGTTTTCATGTGAAATAAGATCAAACATCGCTGCCACACCTCTACCTCCAGCAGTTTCAGCCTACACAAGAAAGGGGAACGTGCAGAGGAGCAGAGTCCAGGTATTGGGGTAACTTCTTAAAGGATTAGAGAGGGAAGGGGAGGAAAGGAATATGAAAGAAGAGAAGAAAAAGAAAAAGAGAAGAGAAAGAAAGGAAAAAGAGATGAAGAAAAAAGGAAAACTACAAAAAAAAAATAGAAAGAAAAAAAATTAAAATGTAAAAAAAAAGGAAAGAAAAAATAAAGAAAAAATAAGAAAAATAACATCTGGAGCTGAAAATTAAATTTGGCTCTCTACTAACATCCATGGACCTAATTGGACCTAATTTATTGTCTGACTGCAGGAAAACTTGAAAAATATTATGGAAAAAGAAAATAATTTGAAATTAACACATACAGTACATTTCAATACAGGTGTCAGGACTAGAAATGCAGCAAAGATTTGGAAAAACTGTGTAAACCAGAAGGGTTTTAAGTCCAAATGTGATCTGGTGTGCCCAGTCCTGATTTTTCTACCCCAGACAGGTTTTGAAAACATAATGTGAAAGGATAGTTTGGGAGGATCTTCTTCCCCTTGACTGAAAACCTTGAGGAGAGTGGAGGAAAACACAGAGTTCCCCCACTGGCCCCTGGCAAGGAAGAAGGGAGATTTTCCCTTCACTTCTTTGGACTGATGATGACAGACTCCAAGCAGCAATGCCAGTGGAAAACCTGCACTGGGCACATTTGCCTGCATCCTTCCAGTGGAAGACAACTGGAGCAGCTCACTGGTTATGAGGGTCCATGTGGGCTGTTCCTCTTCACTGCTTGAGCAGCATTTCACAATCAGAGCCATTGAATTCCATTTCTTGGTGTCACTCAGTCACCCTGGGCCCAGCGTGGCTCCCTGTGCTGCATTCAGAGAAAATGAAGTTGTCCATACTGTGAATGGCAGGATGCATCCCAAGGAATTTGCATCAGAAGAGGGACTTGGCCTCATTCCTTCAACAATTTGAGAAACACAGTGGCTCCTGTAGGTTTTGGAGTCAAAGGAAAAAAGGACCTCTTCCATGGGCAGTGAAATGAATGAATGGTTCCTGATGAGTTTGCCTTATCCTGTTTAACCCCTCCTTCCCTCCACCTCTCCCAGCTTGCAGCAGCACAGTCTGAAGTCTGAAGGCCAGGCCTGGTGAAGTACAACAGTTTCCCTGCCCTTCATGCCCTTGATTACTTCAATCACACTTATTTTACTGTGGAGAGGGAACTGAGCCAACTAAAGCAAATCCCTCCATAAGCAGTAGGGATCTAGGGACAGATTAATCCATTCCTGAAGAAAACCTAAAAAATATATATATTA
>WEIU01003329.1:191690-271493 GCA_013389925.1 Aegithalos caudatus
GCCAGGGATTTGGCTCCCGGCAGCGCGGGGGCAGCATCCCCGAGTCGGACCCACCCCCCGTGCTGTGCCCGTCCCCCCCTTCCCCGACTTGGGGGTCTCTCCCGGCGCTGCCCGGTCGCCCCCGCAGCGGCCGCCCCTTCCCCGGAGCTGTCCGCGCTGCCGGGATGCTCGGGGATGCCATCCGGCTTTCCCACGGATGCGATCGCCCCCGATCCCTTCGGCCCCGACGCTGAGGTTGAAGGGGGATGAGCATCCCTGCGGCTCCCTCGACGGGAGCGCCAAGGGAGGAATTCGCTTAAACTCTGTTCTTGAAGTGTACTTTTGCCGCCCGTCTCCCAATAGCCGGGGCTGGGATCGCAGTTCATTAGCTTTGGATAAGGAATTGTCCGAAATTAAACCAACACGCACCACCGGCGTCTTCGCTCGTACCGCGGGCGGAATGAAATCCGCGGGGCGAGATTTAGTGAATAAAAGTTATTTTCGCCTTAGTGCTCGGGGCAGCCTGATGGAAAGCGCATCAATTTGCAGAGAAAAAGCTCTCGGTGTTCATAACGATCCCGACACCCGAGATTTACAGAAGGGCCAGCTCCGGCAAATCTTCGGGTCTGGGGCAAAGCACACGTGTAACAACAAAAATACTGCCAATAGTGCGGGAGGATTTAGAGACTTTTTCTAAGTAGCAGATACATCAGATGTACATTTCAATCCCCGTTCTTAAATGGAGTTGTTATTTAGTTTTCTGCTGGTAAAAATGCCCAAAAAATGCCCTTTCCTGGCGTGTACACGAGGCGCTCTCTGCAAGCGCCGAATGTCTTGGTCTGACAACAGAACTTGGGGCAGAGAGGAGCGTTTGGGAAAAGTCTTTGCATTTTATGTCTTCCATAAAACTGTTGTAAAAGCATGTGTAAATCAGTGAAGCGTTCCCGAGCTGACTCCAATCCCAAATTTTCATCCCCTGTGTGATTTGAGCAGGTATATAATAGCCGAAGGATTTTCAACTTTGTATTTCGTTTTAAAATAAGTGAACAAACCGATTTTTTCTGAGACAGAGAATAATTTAGAAGTGACTGGATTAAAGAATTAGGATTTGGGGCTTTCTCCTTTAATCATGAAGAGAGGTGTTTGGGGGCTTTGTTGTTTTGTTTTGTTTTGGGTTGGTTTTTTTTTTGGTTTTTTTTNGGTTTTTGCGTGTGTGCGTGTGTGTTTTCTTCTTTTTCTGTTGTTATTTTGTTGCCGTCACCGTTGCTGTTGCTGATTTTATTTTGCATCCCTTAGGGAAGGAGCTTCCCGTGTGTGTTTGGATACCCAGAACAGCAGGAGAAAAGTTTACATTACATTTCACAAGGTGCCTTTTCCTTCTCAGCTTCGCTCTCTTTAGGATTTATAACAGCTCCTCATATTTTTTAGAGCGGGGTCGCGCTGGAAAATGCCGGTTTGAAGTCTGACGGGACAACAGGCATCCAAACCAAGCAGTTTAAGGGGAAATCACAGCTAGAAAGAACATTTAAAGGACAAGAAACAGGTAGACTTTTAAAAAGCTATTTCCCTCTAAGTCTGAAGAGCTAAACCGAAAATATTATTCTCTAAAATTACAACAAATCTGTGTTTATCCGTTTGGCCAAACCCCGCGCGATCGTTGCAGCAGGGAGAGGAGCAGTCAGTGGTATCGCCGTATCGCTCGAAATTGAGGTTTTTGCTCTGGGGATTTGCAGTTTTTGGGCAAAGGCAGAGCCATCTAGAGGAACAGCCCGGCTATGGCGAGGCAGGGAAGGCACTTTCCCTCACAGGCATGGGGTGCTGCCTTCGAGCTTCCCTTAGCTGATTTCTCTGCTTCCGACAAAGGAAACGGGTTAGAAAATAATGCTGAATTAGCTCTAATAAAAATCCGTGTCCTTAGAAAACTCCAGCTTGCTTTACCAAATAGTAAGGAATGTGAAACAAAAATAGCTTTAGAGAGGTTATTACACAGCTGGGATGGCATGGATATGCAAACTAACACTTAATTTAAACAGTGGAGAGAATAAAGCTTTGATGGTGGGACGGTTGTAAAAACATTTAATTTTCTTAATGCATTTATCCTGCAAGTAGCGTGCAGTGTTGCCTCGAAACATCATCAGCTCTCAGTACAGACCTGTTGCTGCTCCCTTCTGCCAAGGCATGAGGGGAGCATGAAGAGATCCAGCACTCTGCCTCTCTGCTTTCTAAATGCTGCTCTTTTTCCAGAGAGCTCTGGGAGACGTTTGCCTTGCAGAAACACACCGGGGAGCTGGCAGGCGATGACAAAACACAAAAGTGAAATCAGTTTCAAGGTAAGAGTCTGAGGCTACTCTCCATCACTGGGAGCAGATTTGGGGCTGGGTTTCAGCAGCTCTGTTGGCTCTGTGAGTGGGCAGTGAGGTGTGCTGAGTAGAGGAGCCCATTGCACCTCAAGTTGGGCTGAGCTGTATCCCCAGCCAGCTGGATTAAGTGCCAACCTCTCCAGCCAGCTGCCTTGGAAGGGGTTTCAAGGCTTCCCAAGTGCTGCAGGAGAGGAAGTTTCTCCCCATCCTTGCCTGGTGCTATCCCCACTGTTGGCTTAGGTGCTGTGCCTGTCCTTGTTGTGCACACAGCAAGCACTTTAGCCCTGCAGGAAGACACTGGCTGTGCCTCTGAGGCCCTGCTCCTCTGAACGTGTAAGTACAGGCTCCCCTTTCCTGCTCTGGATCTCAGGTGTGTGTGCAGCTGAACACAGAAACCTGAAAATGCTTCAGACCTGAGTGCCCAGCCCAGCAGTGGGAACAGATACCTGCACCCACATGGATCTCCCTCCATTTACCAAGGATGCTGAGCTCTAGGTACAGGGTATGTGTTGGGAGACAGAACACAAGAGCCTATATTTACTTTATCAGGAGGATAGAGAAACCAGGATGCCTTCAATGGCTCCAGATTCCTACAGGTTTGTTTTGGCTGCATTTGCAATCTAAGTCTCGCTTTTCCCCCGGGGCTGGCAAGGGGCAAGGTGCTAACTTCATGGTCCACATAAAATCTGCTCAGTAAAAATTATTTTATATCTTTCTTCAGAGTGGTCACTAAAACTGGGAATGAGTTCTTCCTCCTCAGAGGCAAGATGGAAAAATAATCTTTTCTTTTGAAATACTTCAGTGTTTCCACCCTCAATAATAATAAGGAATTGACTAAGAGCAGCTCAAATTAAATTTAAGATCTAGTATCCCTCCTTCCTTAGAGCCAAGCATATTCCTCCCTATTCCTCCCTATTAATATGATATAAGAACATCTCTTTTTTTTCACTCAAACCCTGATTTGTCCTGCAAATGGCTAACAGAATATCTGATGGTGTGCAATAGATGTTTCACTGCTGTCAATTTGGGAAAGGTGTTCTGTGTACATGTACACAGGTTAAAGTAAATTTTATCCCTTACCTAAGGAGAATGATGCATATTCCTCCCTCTCTCTATCTAGTCATCTACTGGACTGAAGTTCTGGCAGTCTAGTTTTACCTTATGATAAGATCAGAGGTTTTCAAACCTTTTCTTGATTTTTCAGACTCTGTGATGTTTCCTGGGGAGGTGTCCTCATCCCACGATATTCAGGCTACCAACAACAGGTTGGTTTAATTTTGAATTCATGGCCTCTGTTAAACTCTGCAGGCTGCAAACTGAGGGTTAAGGTCTTAGATTATTTATATTACTATTTTCCCAGTTCAATTCTATGCTGCTGAGTGTCATGGAGCCCCTGGACCTGGTCACAAAGCAAGGAATAAATCATAGTTCATCACAAGCTGTAGTTGCTGCAGCACTTCAGGCTGCTGGGAGCAAACACCCTGGCTGAAAGCAGCAGTGTCTGCTCTGTGTCCACTTCTCACTGTTTTTTTACAGCTGCTGTGCTGGCACAAGTGTTTCTGTGGCTGACTGGGGCACTAATCCTGTTTGAGAAGAACACCCTCTTCCCCAATCCTTTTTTTCCCCTCCTTTTTCTTATCCCCTCAGGTTAGCTTTAGCCTGGGCCTGCCTAGCCCCTTCCTGAGTGAGAGCTTGTTAGCCACTGATTAGCTGAAGTTTTGATAAAAGCTTCATTGTTTGTAACCCCTGTAAACTACCCAGAGCTGTGCTCCTAATAAAAGTGGGATTAAATAGACACCTTGGGAGTGAGACAGTTGCAAGTGGGAATTTCAGAGTTTTGAGGGACAGAGGGATGTGGCCAGGCTTCAGTAACTCTTTGTATCAGAAGTGATTTTAGCAAAACTGGGAAAGAAGCCTGACTTTTGTGTTTTTTGGGGGAAAAGGAACCTGGTGGGAGACAGAAGGAAGTCACCTGTTTGTGGCTGGATTAAGAACACGCTCCAGGGCTTTGGAAACACATTTCCAGAAGTTCTCAGCACCCTGCATTCCTTCAGCCTCTCCTCAGGCTTAAGATTCATAAAAAGTATTTTAAAACCCTCACTCTGAACACATGAATTTAATCCTTCCTTGTTTTATTTTTGCAAGAGTAAAAGGTCCACTTGGCAAAGACGTGTGCCTGACTTGGTACTATTGGGTCTTTTCTGGGAGGAATGTTAAGCAAATGGCTTCTTCCCTCCTGCCTAAAGCAAGAAATTGACCTGGGCTGAAATAAAGCATCTCAATGCTTTTAAAATTTTTTTTGTGTGTAATGGGATATTTGAAATAGAGCTTGGTGCTCTGGGCTGGTTATTCCATAGTAATCACACCTATAGGGTAAAGTGAAGGCCAAAATCTTTTGGTCCTAATTCATCTGAATAAGCCACCTCCACTCTGGAATGAGTAATAGAAACAGAAAACCATACATTTATGGTCTGCTAAGGTAAAAATAATTGAAACTATTAGTAGATAAAGGCAGTGGCTGCCATCACCACCACCACAAGGAAACGGGGGAGTATTAAATTAGTATTTCTTTTCCATGTTTGTCTGGGACAGAAAAAAATCAGATAGTGTGTTAGTTTCAGGTGATGGTGAAAGAGCATTTTGGGCTCCATTAATAACTAAGGATTATATTAAATAGCAACCACATAAATGAAATATTTTGTCATCAGCCTGTCCTGGGTTCACAGCCAAGGGTTTCATAATTCTCTGAACCAGGAACACATTGTGTGGGCCATTAATGATGGCTTTTCATTTTGGGACACTGGGAGGATTTTAGACCACTAAGAAACTGATATTGGCTCATTATTTAAAAGCTTTGGGCAAATGATTTAGTGATGCTCAGACTTTCAGCCCTTCATTTTTAAAGGCAAGGAATGTATAGGTACATCTCTTAATTAATGATTAATTTCCTTCTTAGAGGAAGGCAATGAAACTGATGCCAATGAATGTGTGTAGACAGAAAATAGACCTGGTCAAATTAATTTGCTGTTGTTCTCCAGCAAGAAGGATGAACTCTTGATATAACTGATTTCTGAAAGTGTTTGATTTGTTCTGACTTTGAGATAGATTTTGCAAACTGGTATAAAATCACCGTGGTGCAAATTAAGTGGATCCAACTGGTTACACCAAAATCTCAGAATTTCACTGTGAAAAATGAATCCTTGTGTCTCTTCTCAGGGAAATTTGGTGGAAATTTGTTCATTATTCTGTTTCTGTCATTGATTTAGGGGGAAAGTAAAAGATCATTGTTTACCAAATGTGAAGGAGTCTAAAATTGAGGCTATGGAGTGTTAAATAAGGAAGAGAGCAGTTCACTGACACAGAGCTATCTCTGCCTGGGAATGGGCAGGGTGTCTTTTGATATGGAAAAGCAAAAGGACACAGAAAAAAAATGCTGATATTGAAGAGACTGATGGAGACTGCATCAAAATTAATTATTTTTTAAAAGGTTATTGTGGTTCTTGAAAACAATCAGCTGTCCCTTGCTGTGCTTTTGGAGTGAATGAGGCACACGAATAAGAAATTATAATAACTCCATGTTGATGCTGTATGAAATTGTGGTGTCACCTATAAAATCATGAGTAGCAGGGTAAAATAACAGGGATGAAGTTGTTTATTATCCAGTTAAATACAATACAAATACCCTGTGGGATTTAAACTAAAACTGGGACCACGTTTGTGAGCAGACACCACCACACAATGTGCAGCTATGCCTCGGAGCAGGACAGAGAAAAGGGGCTCAGTTTGGTCACACAGAGACAGCTGATCACAGTGACACTATAAAGGCTCCTGTAAAGAAACATTTTGAAGTTTGTTCACTCTTCTTGGCTGTCTGGTGTCTCCAACTTGGTCAGTGTCTGCTGAGGGGAAGTGGTCCAGCAAAAGGATTGCTGCTAATGGAAGCTTTGGCCAGCAGAAACAGGATTCTGAGATGTTTGGGTAAAATCTCACTGCTAATGAGCCAGTTAAAGATATTTCAGCATAATCCTGTGTGCCTTTGAAAATCAGGTGGACAGACAAGGGAGCAACACTGCATGGAAAAGCCTTTTTTTAAGGCAGTGATGCAAAACACAAGAGAGGCATCAGCAGGAATCACACTCATAAAAAAACCAAACCCAGTAAACTCAAGATTTGCCACCTCACAAAAATCAGCCTTTCTGTTCAGGGCTGTGGAGCAGGTTCCCTGATGATCACAGCTCTATGGGCTCCTAGGACTGATGCTGGGGAAGAACCTCCTTGATTTCTTTGCAGAATTCCAGGTGATTTTGCTACCAGTCAAGGCGTGCCTAAGCCTGATCTTGGGAGTGAACCACTCATGTGCCCAGTGACTCACATTTGTGACTGACTGGCACATGTCAAAAACTGGCAAAGGCAAAATACTCACCAGGACAGATATGGCAAGGGCCTGCAGGCTCTCATGAGGCTCTACAGGCTCTACATAAGAAAAAATAAATGCAAATGCAAAAGCTAAACAGTCAACAGAGCTGAAAAGCTCTGACTGGTGTTTAGGAAGACCAAAATTAGCAAGAGAGGAAGAGCAAGGCTTGGGTTTCTCCTGGGGTGTTCTGTATTAATGTTGAAGAGATCTCCCTGCTTTCAGAGAAGGACAGGCTGGAGAGATGGGGAAATATTACCAGAGATTTTAAAGATGACCCATCAAGAGATTTAGAGATTCTCAGTGCTTGGGAGATTATAATGCTTCAGAAGCAGGCTGACAAGAAAATCTTGCTACCAAAGGTGCAAAGAAGACTGAGAGAACTGGAATTGTTTGGCCTGGAGAGAATAAGGCTGTGATGTGTCCTTATTTCAGCCTTTCAGTACCTGAAGGGAGCCTACAAGAAAGCTGGAGAGGGACTTTTTACAGGGGCATGTCATGACAGGACAAGGAGGAGCAGCTTTCAACTGACAGAAGGTTTGGATTGGATATTAGGGAGAAATCCTTTGTGAGGGTAGTGAGGCTCTGGCACAGGTTGACTGGAGAACCTGCCTCATCCCTGGAAGTGCTCAAGTCCAGGTTGGATGGGACTGAGAACAACCAGGTCTAGTAGGAAATGTTCTTGGCCTGTGCTAGGGGTGTTGAAACTGGATGATCTTTAGGGTTATTTCCAACCCAAACCATTCCATAATTCTGTTAAAGGTCAGGACAATGAAGAATTCTGAGGGGCTGAGAATGGATTGATGTAGCTGTGGCATGGGTCACTGGCCCAACCAGACAACTTTATGTTATCAGGAAGGAAAAGATCCCCTAAAGAAGGAAAAGGGTTCCTAATAGGTGAGTTCCCACAAGGGACCTTCCAAACGTTTTGTGTTTCCTGATACCCAAGCAAATTCCTCACTGTCCTCCTTGCAGGAGGAATCAGAAGACAGATTCATTTCCACAGAGCAAGAGGGGCAGTACAGCAAAACCAGTGCAAGAGGCTGGTCCCTGGCAAGTTCAGAGATATCAAGAAGCACTTCATCTCTTCAGTTGCACAATTTCAAAAAGTCATTTGACCTGGTGTGTTGCAAGAGGTGTGTGGAGTGTCCTAGGGCTATATGATATGTGTAAGAAGCTGCTGAAGAACATTATGAGGAGGTGAGGTCAGCAGTGCTGGTCAAGAACAAGCTGAACAACTGGTTCAACACAACAACTGGTAGCAGACAGGGTGGCTTGATAATTCACAGTAACTTCTGGAGCTGCCTGTAGAAAGCGAAGGATGGAGTTATAGCCACCAAAGACTTTGGGCAAAGGCAGGAGATCAAAAGCCTGAAGATGATCCCATCTCCAGTGGTGCTGCTGGTTCATCAGAGTCAGCTTGCTGTGTCCCGTGATGGATGATGCAGATCAAACCTTGGCATGAGCCAGGCAAAGGCCAGGAGGAAAGGGAGAAAGGATGAGCTCCATGGACAGGCAGCAGCCGGGTGGACGAGATGGACAGCCCCGTTTGTCTGGGACATTTCACCACACAGCTCAGCAGCAGATCCCTCACACAGATCTGAAGGAGGATGTAGCTGGCACACGTGGGTGTAGATCAACTGAAACAGCCATGAAAAGACACAGAAAAATTATGGAAGCAAAAAATCAGGCTGCTCAGTTGGTCCCTGTCCTTGCTTTGTGTGCAAAGAAACACAAAGGTCGGGAAGGTGAAACAAAAAAAGACAGCTGGTGTTTGCAATGAAGTGTCACTGATTTTGGGAGTGTGCCAGGACTGGGGCAGTCAGCAGGAGGATGTGCAAAAAGTCATCTCTGTGAGGAAGCTCTGAGTGCTGTATGGATGGATAATCTCTTTGAACATAGCCTGTTCTTTATTCTGGTAAAGGGAAGAGGATTGATGTTAACAGAAATGAGTTTATTGCTTTTCATTTGGGTTTTTTACTGTTAGTTTACAATTTTCTCAACAGAGGTGTGGATCCTTATGCCCTGCATTTGCACCTGCCTCTTAATGTTCCCCCACAGACCCTTTGGGTCCACAGTCTGCAGATGGAAGGGGTGGAGGACATAAAAAAGGAACCTGTACTGGCTGAGCACAGAAGAGCACTTGAGAATGACTTGTAACTGCCCTTTATGGTCATTAGTCTGTGGGAACAAAAAATAAAGGGAAAATGTCTCTGAAAATGGGGATGGCAAAGACAAGGGAACTGGGAGGGAAAAGGGACAAAGAGCAGATTTTTGCATGCAGCAGTTCCAGTTTGTCCCTGGACAATGAACCCACTTTGAGTTTCCAAACGTGGGACCTGTGTCACCAGGTCAGTCTAATGGGCCAGACAGACAGAGCCCTGACAGACAGCAACGAACACCAGGAGTGTGGAAGAGGCAAAATCAAATTTCCACACTCTCCTCTTGACAGGGAGAGTGTAACCTGGCTCTTTACAAGTCAGGAGATTCCTGCAGAGCAGTAGATTCACATTGCATAGTCCCAAAGTTTTGGATGGGATCCCTTAGGAAAAAAAAAATGTTCAGGATGGAGAGAACCAGATGATTTAATCTGGGTTGTAGGAAGGGTGAGTGAGATAGAGGTGATTGAGCAGCATCAAAGGGTGACAATCAATTTGAATTTCCCCAGAAGTGATGTTGATGCCTGTGTTGCTTCTCCCCGTGCTTTTTCTTTAATTAAATACCGAATGTTCCATTAGTAGTTGGAATAACATGCTGTTCTTGGGGAAAAGAAAACCCAAGTAATCCCTTTATCTGCTAAAATAGATGATTTCTAGTAGATTAAACAATGGCCTTTCAGCTACCAGAGCATAGTTCAGGCCATAATTGAAGTCCTCTCCTTGGCCTCTCCTGGGTCCCTGGCAGCCAGCAGCCCGTGGAGCCCCATCATCAGAGATAACCTCAGTGACTCTTGTCTGCACTGAGTGTTTCTCCAGATGAGGAGATTAGTCAGAGATAAAGCATATTACCTGAAAATAATAAGTGATTACAGTCCCGGACTGTCTCTCCACATTCATTTCATGCTGGTTAACCCTTGCAAAACTGACTGCTGGTTGGGTTTAGGTCTTTAAAGAGGAGGGAGGGTGAAGGAAGGTTTGCAGTGCCTGAGTGGAAAAGGAGAAATTTTGCCCTTTGTTGTCTGTTTCATTGTCTGAGTGGGGATTTCTGGGAATGGCAGGAGGCCTGGCTGCAGCCCACAGTCCATGGAGGAGTTGGAGCTGTGCCTTGTGGGGTTTTTGTGTGATGCCATCACTCCCTCCTCCCCGTGCTGGTCAGCTGGAAGCTGTGAGGACTTAAAAGTCCCTTGCAAGTCATCTTCCATTTACCTGATAGCAGCACAGGAGAACACTGGATGGCCAGAATATACTCAGTCTCTGCATTTCCACCTCTGCATTGAGCAGGACCATGCCATGGGCAGTGACCTGCAGTAGTCCATGCTGTCCAGTTATTAGCAGGGACCAGTCATGTTTTGGGATTTACAGCACTCTCCCATCCCAAGGCATGGCTCAGAGGCTATAAACTTCTCCAGTGGGCAGTTTCCATGGGACCAGTCTGTTACTGGGATGCTGGCTGGGCTGTGAGGATGTAAGCTCAGAACTCAGAACAGTCCCTGGTATTTTTTCAAGCATGGATGTAACTACTCTGACTTGACAACACAAAATCAATTATAGCTTCTCTATTCGTTCAACAGCAAGAGATCCAGAGAAATACAGAAACCTTGAAAGGTTTTTATAGCAAATTTTCAACATGTAGAAGGAAAAGAAATATAATATAGCAGTTTTGTGCAAATTCAGCTTGGTTCCCTAGGGAGGATGGAGAGAAGAAATGTAAAAGAAAAAGTTGCAACAATGCCTTGAAATCTGCCTAAGGGGCTCTGTGTTGTTACCAATGCTGGGAGTGAGCTCCTGTGCTGCCAAAAGTGTCCTGGTGGGAAGAGAATTTCCTGGTGGGAAGATAATTTCCTTGGGCTCCCTGCAAATATTACAGATGAAGTCCTGACCCCGTTCGAGTCACTGGGAGTTTTGTGAGCGACTTCATTAGCACCACGGCCATTTCATTCATGAAAGGCCCCTTCCCAGCTCCTGTGCCATTCCAGCATCCCCTGTCTGTCATCAGGCTGGTCTCTGTGACTGAGGGGAGAGCAGGTTCATCCTTCTTCCTCTAAATGCTTCATCAGCCGCTCCCTTGAAAACTGTAAATAAAGGCCGCTGGGGATAGCTTTTCTGCTTGACCCCTCACCTGAAATGAAAATAAAGGTGACTGAATTTCATCCTGACGTGGAGCTCCTTCCCAGGCTGGCTCTTTCCCGTGGCTGTTGACAGTTCCCTGCCAAGCCCCATGGTTACCTTTGATTTTGCCGTAATGACATCTCCGTGCTTAGGATGGCTCTGGGACTGTAATCCCCTCTGCAGCCTTAACCAATTTATGGGGTAACCTGAGACCAGCCTCTCTCTTCCCCGTGATTTTTCCACTTGTTAACACTCACTGAAGGCATCAACAAACTAAATGCAGAGGGTTTATTTTGTTTCGTGCCCAGGGTTGGCGAATATCTGCATTCACACCTGATATGAATCTTGGCCTTCAGAAAGATGCTGCATGTCCTTGCCACATGGAAATGCCACAGTGCTTTATTTCCCCAAAGTGTGCTGCTAAAACAAATGCCTTGTTAGCAAAACCCAGGCAGTGCTCCAAGGAGCTGTTAAGAGCAGAAGTGAGGATTCAGCAAAGTAGGATTTATCCACAGTTTTGCCACAGATTTTTCTGTGTGATCTGTAGCCTGTCTCAAAGTGCTTCATCTTTAAAATCCTTCCAGTCAAAGTCTTGATGTGTCTCGTGTTTAGACTATAAGCTTTTCAGGGACAGGACTTTTTTATTTACCTAGCAGCTTTTATAACAAGTCCCTGTTCTCTAGGGAACCTACCTGTGAATGTGTAATACAATTTTAAAAGAGAGGACTCAGCTTCATCACAGTGAATGATCCTGGTGTTAGGGGAGGACACAAGTCCTGCTCCCTGCTCCCTGCTCCCTAACTTGTATTATTTATCTTTTCTAAAGGAAATCTTAGGCCAGATGATTTACACAGGATGGAAGTAGAAGGAGGATCCCTGGGGAAAGCAAACACTTGAGACTTCAAGGTGGGATGGCTTTGGTGGTACACTGCTGCACTGGCCATCCGATCCAGGAGGTGCCCGCTTCCAAAGCACAGATCAAAGCCAAAAGGTGACTCCTGAAATGACATGCAGCCACCTCTTGCATTGCTTAAATTCTCTCCTCCTGCTTCTGTTTGATCTCACTTTACTTTTCCTGTCACTGGAAGCAGGTGGTTTCTTTATTCTCCCCGACAAGTTCAGATCAGCTGAACAGCTCTAATGGCTGCAGTGGGAGAATCTCCCAGTGGCACAGCCAGCCTAAACCTTGGAGCAGTCAATGGAAAAACTCCTCTTCCCTGCAGTCAGGTGTGGATAGGGTCTGGATGAGCAGATTCAGAGTGGTCATTGTCCTGCCAGACTTGCCTGTAAGAAGCAGATGTGGTTTTAATTCGAGGTGACACTCAAGGAAAGTCCAGGAGCTCCCCCAGGCCTGTGGGCAAACAGCTGGAGGCATTTAATGGTGTGCTAAAGATGCACATTTTCTCTTTAAGTCTTGTTAGCAAAGGCTTGTGCTTGTTACTCTGAGCTCTTTACTCCATAGGGTGGCTCTGCTGGCTGCTGGTGAAAATGTCCAGCACAGCCCATGAGATCTGGGATGAATGTGATCACCAGTGACAGGCATAAGTCAAGCCAATGTCATAATTGTAACCAGAGTTACCTTAGAACAAGAGACTCTCCAGACTCGGGTCACTTGTGTTTGCTGCTCTGAATTTTTTCCTATTTCTCTGTAACACTGCTTTCCTTATGTGAGACTGTCTCTAATTTTAACCTGAGTCTTCCAAGGAGAAACAGAAGCAGAATTTACCTAACAGGCAAGCTCTTAACAAAGCCTGGATACCTGATACACATAATGGTCCCAGAGGCATGTTTACTTTGGACTGAGTGAGTGAGTGAAAACCATTTTGGAAGGACTTTTTCACCTCCAGCAACTTAACCTAACGAGGAGAAAAGTGATGTGGTTAAAGGGCTGTTTAAACAACGGCATTAGGGAGCAGATTTAGGTTCTCTGACAATACCTATATGTATTTGCCTTACACAGGTGCATAAATATGCCATGATTTATATCACAGGACACGTCACATAGGCAGTGATGAGATTTTTTTAAGCCATCCTCTGCTGATGGATGATTTTGGGGGGATTATCAGGGACAAACAATTGATCGTTTTAGCAGGTTACACCAGAATTGCCCAAAGATTTGGAAGACCACGACTGAGTTCACCAGTTGCCCTTGTCTTCTGTAGAGGAATGTCTGTGCAACAAGGAGTTTGGCTTTGAGGGCTCAGTACTGTAAACACCTTAGGTGGCTGGAAGAGGGCAACGGGGGCCTCAGATTTAGGCTGAAGGATGCTGCTTGTTTCTGCTTACAAGAAGTCATAAATGCCCCACCAATTTATCAAGAAAGCAGGGGAGAAGGACGAAATAAATAACTCCATAGGAGCCCATGCTGGACTGCTGCACTGCCATGAAAGTTCATGTTTTTCCACCCAAATGGGTGGCTGACCTCCTGCTGACAGAATGGGCTGTCAACACTCGTCCCTTGAAGAAGAGACCCCTCTTTGCACTTTGTCTCCTGGTGGTGATAACCTGAATGGAGATTCCCAGATTACACCCTGCCTCTTCCACAGGCTGGGGGTCCTGCTTACCCATCACTTCCCTCTTTCAACATCCTCATGGGGCAATGGATCTTATTCCTGGCCCAAGGAGCACTTGTCAAGGGCTGGGTTGGTGGGGAGGTATGTCCTCCCTGGCCATGTTTTTGTGCATGGAATTGTTAATAGTGAGATGACTCCCCCAAATCCTGCCAGTGCCCAGAGCAGCACCTTGCACAAAGGCAGTACAGACCTAGAGAGAGCTCTTGTGCTTCACAGGTGGAAAAAGACAGCAAAAATGGTAAGTTAGGGCCAAGCTGAGGTGAAATTTATCTCTGGATCATGTCCTATATGCAACTGCAGTCTTACTGAGACTGTGAGATCTATTTTCCAGGGAGACACAGGTACCTCTGAACACAGGGGGATGCCAGAAGGGATCTGCACAGGTCAGGTACACAAATCTCATTGTTTTACACTATAGGTGAGGTCCTTGACTCTAACCTAAACTCCTCATATGTGATTTTAGAGGATCTGAGCTCAGCTATCACACATTTGGGCCCACTGGCAAATTCTCCTGAGGTGCTACTCAAACACATAAATGTCTGCCTTTGATTTTCTGGTCCTGGCTGATGTGGTTCTGGCCTTTGTGAATGCATGTAGCACAAAGTGGGGAGACCAAAAGCACCAGCACCCTCTGAATACCTTCCTGGACATCTAGAGTTGTCATTGCCCTGAGAAACAGGGGCACTGCCATTCAGGTGAATGGTTTGAGCTCCTGGCTCTGGGAATCTGAGCCAACATCTCCTGGAGTATTGTGAAAATAAACCAATTATTTAAGAGTCATTTCCTCCTGCAGGTGTTTGTTTGGTCTTCAGCACTATCTTCTGTCTCAGGGATGTGCAGACAGCTACACAGAGAGCAGCCATGCAGAGCACAGCTTTCTCCATATCTGCATTAGCAAAAAGGAGGCAAATAAATTCTCCTGGAGGCAGAGGAAAGTGAGAGCTGCGAGTTTGGTTCCTATCCACTTCTAATTGGGATTATGCTGGCAACTATCAGCCCCATCTTTTGATATTTGGGAGGAAGAAATGGGGAACTGAATAGCAATAGTGGGCTGCTCCTGCATAAACTGTTCTGGCAAAATGCCTTTTAATTTCATGTGAACTGTGCCTGCGAGAAGACGGAAGGATCAAGCTATCATCAAGAAAGATTAGGATTTGGAGCCAGGTTTTGGAAATTGTCTCCTATCTCTGTAATGAATCAGACACCTTAGGTTAAATTCGGATCCTACTGAATAAGCATTTTCTTTTTTTGTGTTTACCAGGGCCAAGATTTCACCCCTAACTTCAAATATTCTCTAATACTGCTGTGCCTGCAGCTTGGAGCTAGTTACCAATGTTACATCCTAAAATTGTATCTCATTTATATTATCCTTGTAGGACCTGACTTTGCTCCCCATGATGGAGGTTCCAATGCTGAGTTCAAGATGATGGGACTATTTTTTTTTTTTTTTTTTTTTTTTTACTCTGCTGTATTACAGAATAGTGGTATTTTAAAAGTGATTCTTCTTAATTTTTATTTTTTTCCTGGTAATTCTAGATTGCAGACTTGGTTTCATTTACATCAGAAATAGGATCCATTTTCTTTTCCCTGGAAGGAAGACACTCTCAAGGGCTTACTGATATTTGTGTGTTTGACTTTAAGGCAGAAGTTTGTTCCTAATTAATTGAATAAGTGCTTTAATCCCTGGCCTGAGGGCTTCCCATAGAGCATTAGCTGTATTAAGAAGGAAATGGAGTGTAATCCCTTTAATATAAGCACAGGAGAACATGAGAGTTTCACATTTCTGGAAACAGTTTCTTTCCTTGTTGCCTTATTTATTCTAATATTAATTTACATAAAAGGCAGTGAGGACAAAGGGCTTTTCCTCTTTCCTGACACCAGTGCAGAGCTGCAGTCAGTAGCACACAGCCCTTGCAAGAGCATCCTTGGCCTCCAGTTGCACACTGGTACATAATAGTGAAGAGAGAAATAACCCATGGAATTCAGCTCATTCCAACAGTGCCTGTGAACACAGGTCTGTGACTGGCTCTCCTCCTGGAGCTGAGATCTCACCTTCCTGGCTCATCACCAGCATTTACTATTATTTGCATCACGGTAGTGGCAGAAAATCTCATTTCTGAACCAATGGCTGCACTGGGCTCATGTGCAGCTAGAGAAATTGGATTCTTGGATGAGATTCAGCTCACCAAACCCAGGTTTCTGGATTTATTTCAGCCCCAGCTATGTACCTGTATTGGCCACATGAGTTGTCCTAAATGAGCCAGGAGGTCAGGAAGGATCAGCTCAGAGGGAGATGTCCTCCTTGTGTACACCCCAAATTAGCCAAGATTAGTCTTTTGGTGAAATGCATCCAAACCTGGTCAAGGCTTGGTGCTTTTTAAAGACTAAATACTGCTCTGTGTATGCAGTGTGGTGTTCTTCTCTTATCCATGGGACAGAGGACCCAATTTGAGCATCCCCAGCTGCCTCATCAGAGGAAGAGAATGGCAGCATCTGAAGGGGACAATTGAGGCATCCTCAGCCACCCTCTGAGTCCAAGTGAAATTCCCTGCCTGCACTAATTCTGCAGTGTTCCCTCCTTCTGAACAGGGAGGTAAGGATGCTATTTCCTTCTGCACACCCACGAAGTGTGTCCTTTTCTCCTCAGTTTTCCCACCTTTTGCTCACCTCTTTAGCAGGATTTGTGGGAGGGGGGGCCTTCAGGAGCTCTCAAAGGGCAGACTTTGTCCCTCTCCTGGGCATATGTCCCCAGCATTGCTGAAAAAGTGGGTAACAGCTCCCCAGCATGATTGTTGGGTGCCTTTGCCTCCAAGAAACAACACCAACCCCCTCAGGCTCCCCTCCCTCCACCAAGGCCTCCAGGGTTCTGAAGTTCAGTGGTGTCACAATGGAGTTTTCCCTTGACCCTGGAAACACAGTGACCACACAGGCGTGGTTGGATCCCATCACTGATGGGATGTGACACCTCCTCTCCCAGGAGGGGTCGCACCCATTCACCCTCTGGGTGACTTTGGGGCTCCTGGAGCTGGGATGCCTCCATCTCATCCCTTCTGTGTTCCAACAGACTGCATCCCCTGAGGTGTCCATCTCTGTCTGTCCTGGTTGGGTATATTTTACTCTGCTGAAGTTGGCTGAAATCAGTCAGATTCTGCCAATTTGAGTGTTTCAGCCCCATCTAAATCTCCCTCTTCCTGCCAGTAACCAGCTTCAGGTCTCCAGTTCCCTTATCCCTTTAGGTGGGATGGAGAAGATCTGGTCTGCTGGTTTTTAACTGAGTGATTTTTCTGGTCCAGGTTCCTGCTACGCCATGGAGATAGTAAGGGATGCAAGGCCATGGAAGGTGAAGTACACACAAGATTCTCATCCTCACTGGTGTTTAAGTACTGGGTTTGGCTGGGCCTGCTGGTCTGGGAAGATAATAGGAACTGATAACAATGGAATTCTGCATCCTGGCCAAAAGCAAACACTTGTCTGGGAAGCCAAGAGGGGGATAAGAGTGAAATGTTGGGAAGAAAGGACTGAGAACATAAAATATATCCTTGCTCAAGGTGGCTGACTGTTGGCAAGGCACACTAAGCTCTCCCTTAAGGAGCAGTGTGCTGCTGCAGTGTCCCTGATCACAGGGACATGGCACTGCAGCTCCTGCCGGGGCCAGCCAAGCCAGCCCTATGTGGTGTTTGTGTGACAGTGGAAATCACAGTAACACCTGCAAGCAGAGTTCACCTCCCCTGCCCTTGCCATGCATTGTTGAGTTACCACATTTAATGCTTCAGCATAGAAACAGCTCTGGAGCCAGCCTGAAGGCTCATCTCACCAGCTATCCTGGCTCCAGTGGTGCTCATGGTGCATGCTGAGGAACAAAACACACAGACAGTGCTCTCTCACTAAATAATCCTCCTCCTGTCTCCAGAAATCTGCTCTGCAAGGATTTCTGGTGTCAGTGCAGGTGTCACTGCCTTTATGTCCCCCAGCAGCTCTCCTCCATAGTTTCTCCAATGGCTTTGCAGAATGAATATTGACATTAGCCAGCTCTTTAAATATGTGACAAGCACATAGCAAATGTTACTGAAATAGAAGATGGAAGCATGTGCTGATTTAACCTGAGTGACACCAGACCTCAGCAGATGATCAAAGTATTTCGGCAGCTCGGTATTAGTGCTCTGCCTGGGGCCATTTGGGCACTCAGAGGAAGTTTGAGGAAGGCAGGAGGAAGGTGTTTGTTGCAAGGGAAATCCCGGGAAAAGAAGAGCCCCAGAAACCATTGCCAAAAGAGTTTAGGACCTTCTTGGGGTTGAACTGAGCAAGGGATCGCCCTGTTGGACTGGCCCCAAGTGGCCCAGGAGAGCAGCTCATCCTCTCCTGAGCTATGAAGAAGCATTTTGGGTTTATTTCACCACGTCTGAAGGCTTTCNTGGATTCTTGGATGAGATTCAGCTCACCAAACCCAGGTTTCTGGATTTATTTCAGCCCCAGCTATGTACCTGTATTGGCCACATGAGTTGTCCTAAATGAGCCAGGAGGTCAGGAAGGATCAGCTCAGAGGGAGATGTCCTCCTTGTGTACACCCCAAATTAGCCAAGATTAGTCTTTTGGTGAAATGCATCCAAACCTGGTCAAGGCTTGGTGCTTTTTAAAGACTAAATACTGCTCTGTGTATGCAGTGTGGTGTTCTTCTCTTATCCATGGGACAGAGGACCCAATTTGAGCATCCCCAGCTGCCTCATCAGAGGAAGAGAATGGCAGCATCTGAAGGGGACAATTGAGGCATCCTCAGCCACCCTCTGAGTCCAAGTGAAATTCCCTGCCTGCACTAATTCTGCAGTGTTCCCTCCTTCTGAACAGGGAGGTAAGGATGCTATTTCCTTCTGCACACCCACGAAGTGTGTCCTTTTCTCCTCAGTTTTCCCACCTTTTGCTCACCTCTTTAGCAGGATTTGTGGGAGGGGGGGCCTTCAGGAGCTCTCAAAGGGCAGACTTTGTCCCTCTCCTGGGCATATGTCCCCAGCATTGCTGAAAAAGTGGGTAACAGCTCCCCAGCATGATTGTTGGGTGCCTTTGCCTCCAAGAAACAACACCAACCCCCTCAGGCTCCCCTCCCTCCACCAAGGCCTCCAGGGTTCTGAAGTTCAGTGGTGTCACAATGGAGTTTTCCCTTGACCCTGGAAACACAGTGACCACACAGGCGTGGTTGGATCCCATCACTGATGGGATGTGACACCTCCTCTCCCAGGAGGGGTCGCACCCATTCACCCTCTGGGTGACTTTGGGGCTCCTGGAGCTGGGATGCCTCCATCTCATCCCTCCTCTGTTCCAACAGACTGCATCCCCTGAGGTGTCCATCTCTGTCTGTCCTGGTTGGGTATATTTTACTTTGCTGAAGTTGGCTGAAATCAGTCAGATTCTGCCAATTTGAGTGTTTCAGCCCCATCTAAAAAATCTCCCTCTTCCTGCCAGTAGCCAGCTTCAGGTCTCCAGTTCCCTTATCCATTTAGGTGGGATGGAGAAGATCTGGTCTGCTGGTTTTTAACTGAGTGATTTTTCTGGTCCAGGTTCCTGCTACGCCATGGAGATAGTAAGGGATGCAAGGCCATGGAAGGTGAAGTACACACAAGATTCTCATCCTCACTGGTGTTTAAGTACTGGGTTTGGCTGGGCCTGCTGGTCTGGGAAGATAATAGGAACTGATAACAATGGAATTCTGCATCCTGGCCAAAAGCAAACACTTGTCTGGGAAGCCAAGAGGGGGATAAGAGTGAAATGTTGGGAAGAAAGGACTGAGAACATAAAATATATCCTTGCTCAAGGTGGCTGACTGTTGGCAAGGCACACTAAGCTCTCCCTTAAGGAGCAGTGTGCTGCTGCAGTGTCCCTGATCACAGGGACATGGCACTGCAGCTCCTGCCGGGGCCAGCCAAGCCAGCCCTATGTGGTGTTTGTGTGACAGTGGAAATCACAGTAACACCTGCAAGCAGAGCTCACCTCCCCTGCCCTTGCCATGCATTGTTGAGTTACCACATTTAATGCTTCAGCATAGAAACAGCTCTGGAGCCAGCCTGAAGGCTCATCTCACCAGCTATCCTGGCTCCAGTGGTGCTCATGGTGCATGCTGAGGAACAAAACACACAGACAGTGCTCTCTCACTAAATAATCCTCCTCCTGTCTCCAGAAATCTGCTCTGCAAGGATTTCTGGTGTCAGTGCAGGTGTCACTGCCTTTATGTCCCCCAGCAGCTTTCCTCCATAGTTTCTCCAATGGCTTTGCAGAATGAATATTGACATTAGCCAGCTCTTTAAATATGTGACAAGCACATAGCAAATGTTACTGAAATCGAAGATGGAAGCATATGCTGATTTAACCTGAGTGACACCAGACCTCAGCAGATGATCAAAGTATTTCGGCAGCTCGGTATTAGTGCTCTGCCTGGGGCCATTTGGGCACTCAGAGGAAGTTTGAGGAAGGCAGGAGGAAGGTGTTTGTTGCAAGGGAAATCCCGGGAAAAGAAGAGCCCCAGAAACCATTGCCAAAAGAGTTTAGGACCTTCTTGGGGTTGAACTGAGCAAGGGATCGCCCTGTTGGACTGGCCCCAAGTGGCCCAGGAGAGCAGCTCATCCTCTCCTGAGCTATGAAGAAGCATTTTGGGTTTATTTCACCACGTCTGAAGGCTTTCCCCCGAGGCTTAGTGCTTCCTCGCGTTTGCCTTCTCTCCCTCCCAGCTGCCCGCCGCCCTGGACAAGTACAAGAGCGTTTACATGAAGGACTACTGCTGGCACGACGATTATCACTCCCCCATCCAGGCACACGTACCGGTACCGTGCTCTTCTCCTGCCCTGGATCCCCATCCCAAGCCGCCAGCTCCCCTCTCAGCTCTGCTGGGGATCGGGACGGTGCCAGAGGGGCAGAGGGGTGGGCGCTGCCTGCTCCCCACGGCTGTGACCGTGACCCACCAGCAGCTCCCATCACGCCCAAATGCCCTCGCCTTGTGCCCCCGTCCCTCCTGCGGGAAATCCCCCTTGCACCCTCCGGTAAAGCTGTTGGTGGGGAGTGATGCTAATTACACTCATTAAGTCAGGGCACTAACGAGCGCTTGCTGAACCGGTGCCTGAGCCTTGGACTCCGCTTGCTCCCCGTGGGGCTGCTGGGTGCGTCAGGATTGGACCCATCCCGGGACCGCCTTGCGGAGAGGGATTGCTTTTGGGATGGAGATGGCTCCTTGCCCCGACACGGCCTTGAGAAGCCTTCTGTGGGGAAGCTGGGGTTGTTTTTTTTCTAATCTCCTCGCAGTGCGAGCGACCCCCTGAGCTATTTAATCTGATTTGCCTCGCTCCGCCTGCCCTGGTTTAATTGCTTGTGGCAGCCCGGTGGGGACAGCTGCGGTTTGCACCGGGCCACTGCGGGGAAGTGGTGGGGGGCATGTTCGGCTGCCGGAGCTCTTTGGGCTCATACGCTCACGAGAGAGGGGGGAAAAAAAAGAGTTGAGGTTGGGAAGGAAAAGAGGGGGGGCAACAACAGAGAAATCATTGTGTGAGGGTCCCCTCCGGGGCAGAGGGGCTGTCTGTGGGCATCGCTGCCATCCCTGCTTGGGGAGCCCTCTCCTCTCCTCTCCTCTCCTCTCCTCTCCTCTCCTCCCCTCCTGCCCCGGGGAGCATTCCCGCTGCCAGCAGCCTTCATTAGCGCTGCTGCCCGGGGCTCCCGCTGTTCTCCAGGCTGGCCAGGGCTTCCCGGGCAGCCCCGGCCTGAGCCCGGCTGGCAGCGCAGGGTTTAACCCCTACCTGCTAGAGAGCAGTTTCCAAGCCGCGCATCTCAGTTTCTTTTTGTTTTCTCCTTGTCTGTCCTTTGTTTATTTATTACATTTTATAAATTTAAAATTTAAATTTTATTGTTGGAAGGCTGCACACTTCCTGTGGAGGTGCTGGTGTAGCTTGGGAAGTAGGAAGGGAGGAAGCTGTGCGTGATTCTTTTGGGTTGCTGCTCCCTTTGGCTCCTTGTTAATTCCCAAGGCCTGCCAAAGAAAGCTGTCCCACTGGGTAGTGTGGTGATGAGGTACTCGGGAGGCTCAGGTTTCCCTCTTGGCCCTGATAGGATTTGTTCTTGTTTAAGAGGGTAAGCCGACTGTGATGTTTTTACCTGTGAAATTTTGGGCATTAACCTACTTCCAAGGGGAAGGGGAACTTCTTGGATTAAAGAAGAAATCACTGGCTGGTGAGCCATCTCCACCAGAGTCCCTTGTCCCTCTGGAGATACCTCTGGCCATCCTCAGTGGGGAAAGCCCCCAGACAGAGATAGTTCCTGTAGCTCTGCAGCCTCCACCTGCCCTACTCTCAGCCTGGCAAAGGAAAAGCATTAAGGATTTGCCCTGGGAACCCTGGAGCCTGAGGGACAAACAGAAACCCACAGAGATCCAAAACAACAATAGACAAACCCTGTGAGGATGGTCCTTGCAGCCTGGAGGAGCTCATAGCAGGAGACTTTCTGAGCCCCTAAAAAGCATCAGGAGCTGCAGTGAACAGCTGGAGGAGCTGGAGGCAGCAGCCACACTAGAATCCTCTTTAGCCTTTCCCTGACAAACCCTGGAACCTCCCACTGCTTTTGCCAGGGTTCCCCCCCTCCCACTGCCCACCCAGGACCCAGCAGAGCCCCAGGCTGTAAGATGGGCAGACAGAGGAATCTGTGATGGTTCCTGGACTTCCATGAGAGCCCCAGTGCTGCTCTGTGGCTGCTGTGTCCCCAGGGATGCTCAAGCCCAGGCTTTGCTGTGGGTGGGTGTTTGACGATGCTTTAGCAACCACCCTCCCCAGCTGCTGCCTCTCCATTCACACGGGACTTTTTCCTGCAGAAACCATCATTCCCTACTTTTGGAGGCCTGCCCAAATGCTACCTGCCAGGGTGCCATCCCTCTGACCTGGCACCAAGACGGGCTGGGAAGCTGGAGATCCTCGCGGAGCCGATGCACGACCTGTCTTGCTGCCTGCCCCTCCCAGCTCCTGCTGCCACAGCTGCAACTGAGGGTAACCCCTGATGCTGGCACTGCTGCTGAGCAGCTGACTGGCCATGTCCAGCTGCCCCAGGGACTGTCTGCCTGGGCCTTTGCCAACCCCCCAGCCCTTGCTCTGTGCTGGCTGGACACACTTGGATGGCAGCATCCTGATGATGCTGGGCTGGGGCTGGTGAGGATTCACACATGGGCACAGCACCCTGGCACCACAGAATGCAGCTCCCAGGACAGCTCAAAGCATGGGTGTAGGGAGCTGGGGTTTTAGAAACATCTTGGTGCATGAGGAGCCACTTCTGGCAAGGGTCTCTAAGGGTTTTATCTTCACAGCTCTATTGGGATAGAGGGAGATGCATCAACCCAATGCTGCAGAATTGCAGGGAGGCAAAAGGACTCTGGTTGGGTGTGAGGGGTTTTGGGGGTTCAGACATCTTCTGTAAGGGTGCCTGTCTGACAGCAAATGCAGCAAAAGTGCTGGTAGCCAGCCCTCAGCCACACCACCTAATAGCTTGCTTGCATGGATTAAAATGCTCATGGAAGTCAGGAAAGCAAAAGGAGTGGTCACCAAATATTACTCAGCCATGCTCAACCATCCTGAAACAGTGGGGATTTTTCTCTGAGCTCCTGCTGGAGAGTGAAGAGACTGTCATTGCTCAGCAGAAGCAGACAGGAGACATGGCCAGGGATGTCCTCTCTGTTCCCTGAGCTGATCTCTCCCAGTGTGAGATATCTGTGTCTGGATCCTTTCATGATCAGAGAGGAGCAAAAGCACAGCCATCTCCTGTAGCTTAATTCCATCCTGACAATGAGGTGAAGTAAGCCCTGGTGGGTTTTCTCTCTCCACTCAATAGAAAGAGAGTCTCTACAAGAAGCTCAGGTGGATGTGTCTCCAAATGGACTCCACTTACATCTGGGGCCTTCAGAGATTGCCTTGCCAAGCCCATCTGAAGCTGTCTTATGCTAGTGACAAAAGTCCTGCGGGCTTTTCCCTTCCTGCTCTGCCCCTGTGTATCCCAGCAGCTCAGTTTTTCTCCCTTTCACACACAGACCTGCTGCAGAGGGTCTCCTGTTAGTGCTCCAGGGCAATGTGGAGACATCAGGCTCCTTCCACTTGCTTTGCCCCAACATAAATCCTTCCCCTACTTGTGTCATGAACCCCCAAAACTGATGCACCTCAGCAAAGCTCTGCTGAAGTGACTGGGTCTCCCCTGATTTTTGCCAGCTGGGACTGCAACTTACCCTATGCAAAGGGTAGGATTTGGGTGCATAATTGATGGTGATTCCTGACTAATTCACCTTCTTCTCCTCCCAAGTCTCAGGGGAGTTGGTGCCAGCCCCATCTGTGTTGGTCAACTACCAGCAATTGGCCCAGGATCTGTACCTGGAAGGGCTGCACGATGCTGATAAAAACAAAACCAAGGCCCAGAGATCATCTATTTTAATTAAAGGTCAGTGGATGGAGGCTGTGGCAGCTGCCCCCATGAAAATGACTGGTGGCCTTCAACCTGTTTTTTATGGTTTTTTTAAAAAATATAATTCCAGAAGAGACTGAGGAGGGTAAAGTGAAAGTGAGTGACACAGGAAGGGTTCACAGAGCCCCTGTAACCATTTGCCCATTGGTGGGGAGAAGCAGGGCAGAGAGAAACAATTATCTTCTAGAAGAGATTGGAGGGTTGTAAATGGTGTTTCTTTCACCTCAGTTTCCAGACAGCCCATCCCATGGGACACAGCCTTGCATGATGTGATCTCCCTGGAAATAATGCCATAAGACAGGGACTGCTGCTGGGTTGCATTGACAGCCTGACATGGCCATGCACATGTGAGACACCTATAACCTCAGCCTCAGTGAAAACAACAAAAATACTCTGCCAATGACTCATTATAAGAATGTGTCATTCTTAAAATACCCTGAAATTCTGCCTACAATGGGCAGCTCTTCTTTGTGTGTCCTCCCTGCATGTTTATCCCCAGTTAGATCTGCTTGATCAGAAGGTCACACACCAAGCTGTTAACACACAGATAAGACATTCCTGGAGAGTCAGATGGGAGATGGAACCTCTCCCACAGGGATTTTTGGGGGAGATATTACATGGTATCACAGCAGATGTGATGGTCCTCAGTTAGGGATTAAGTGAGCCATGAATCTCTTCCTTGGTTTAGTCCCTGATGAGTGGCATGATGGAAAAGAAAATAGACAGTATGGGGAAATATATATGTACAAGGTGACAAGCCAATATCCAGACAGGAAGATCACAAGATATCATTTCCAGATCTGCCTTGTGTGGCTTCCCTTATAGAAAATAAGGGCTGAATAATCTCATCTAAATGACCTTATCTATACCAGGGAAGCAATTCCTGCATTTTCCCTTGGTTAATCCCTTCATCATGATAACTCCAACAGCAGTGCTGGAAGCACAAATGGAGCTCAGGGCAAGGGGGAACACTCAGACTGTTCAATATAGGAGACAGAGATCCCAAAAAGTCTTTAAATTATTTGGACTCTCTTTCACTAGACTACTCTGACCCTGAGTGGAAAACTATCTACCAGCAAGATTACGAGGGCCGGAGAGGAATCTTTAGTGGACTTTACACAGAGAACATCAGGCCTGCTCCCATTTTCCCTGAAGAAAACCGCCTCAACACGTAAGGGAGAAGTGGGATACAGAGGAGAAGGGGGCTGCTGGGACGGGGGGGACAGGGTAAGAGTACATCAGGGAGGTTTTGGAATTGAAAGGTGCTTCTCAAGCGTATTTCTCCTTGTCCATGTTATGCAATGAGCCTAAAGAAATCCCCTCGGGAACAAATCCACTCCCAAAGCCTGATCAGCTTTTTCTTGAAAAATTTTGCAGCGGGGTTGACAGGAGTGGGGAGAAAACTTCTGGGACAGCCTCATCCTTGTGGAAAGAAGATCCCCATGGGGCTGGGTCAGGAAGCATGTCTCATTTCCATGCCCAGGCTTCCCCTTGGACAGGGCTTTCTAAAATCAAACAGGGCAGGAGCTGTTTGCAATGTGACTCACCTGCACACTATGAACCAAACAGGCACAAACTGCTCCTGAGCTCTCATTTCTCACTGAAAGGCAATCCCTCCCTGCTGCCTCATGCCCCCCACCTTCCCCTCACACACATATATTTCAGCTCTGCACTGCAGATTTTAATCTGGAGTTATATGTGGGGTGGAGGCTGCACCTGTGTGATGGTTGGTCCAGGTGGGAGATGGATCCCCATGGCAGCTGTGTGTGCTGCAGCATCTGCCCTGTTCCTGATGGAGGCAGGCTGTTACCCCTCTCCCTCATCCCATCTGAATGTGGTTCTGTTTGCCCTACACAGATTAGTTTGCCCTACACAGATTTATTTGCCCTACACAGATTCCTGGCTGGGTGGTGGAGCACTGTAGAAGGGGAGGCGGGTCCCTTGTCCTGGAAGCACAGGGTGGAGCTCCTCTCCTTATCCCCCTCTCCACGTTGTCTGCAGGAGCCGCTGGGTCACTGAGTATGCAGACAGCTACAACATCTTCCTGAAGAGGCTGGATTGGTCCTCTCCCATCTCTGCACAGTGGCTGCCCTTTGGGAAGGATGCACGGTGGACACCACGATGGAGAGAGTGCACTCACTGAGCTGTGCTCGGGTGGCTGTGGTAGGCACCAGGGTCATCATTGTGGCCCTCAGAGCTGGGATTTCAATGACTGAGGCAGTGGGGGAAAGTATAAACAGTTGTGGGACCTGGTACTAACTACCATGAGAGTTTGGCTGCTGGAAGGTTTTTCTGAGTAGCTGCATTTGTCCTAGCTCAGTGCAGGAGGGTTGGACGAGATGACCTTCAAAGGTCCCTTCCAACCAAAACCATTCCATGGTTCTATGATTTTATGGGCTCCTAGAAAGTGATTTTCTGACCAGATCTAATTAGGAGAATATTTTTTACCGGGATGGTGGTCAGACAGTGTCTGGAGACTGGCAAAGGTGGGGGAGTGGCATGGAGGTGCTCACTGGGTGACAGTGCTGGGTATGAGGAGCCTCACCTTGGCTGGCCCTGTTGGACCAGGACACCTACATTGGCCCACATTTTTATGGCTTCTTTTAGGATGTGTTACCTGTGTTGTTCTGTGATTACAGCTCTTTGGCCCTCCAAGCTGTGTGATTTTTACTCATCAGAGACCCTGAAAGCCTTGGAAATCTCATCTCTACCAAACCCACCATCACATCTTCAGATATGAAAGGTTTGGTAAAGATTTCTTTAAGTGAAAACTACGATTAAAATCTCCGAAGAACCTCAGCTTTTGTCAGAAAAAGATTTATTTTTTTGGGGGGGGAGGGACAATGAGGCTACAGAGCTAAAATCCCTCAGGTAATTCCGCTTTATGTACTTTAAAAAAAACTTTATGATAAAACTTTGACTCTCAGCAAGAATTAGTGTGTGTTAAACAGCATTTTTGGTGTTAATTTACTCTCTAAAAACCTTGTGCCCTTACAGGGAGGAAAATACCCGTGTTATCCAGGGCAGCTGAGTAGCAGCCTTGCAGAGCTCCTTCCCCTCCTTTACATTTAACAGCCTATTCCAGGTTTTGTCCATCAATTTCAGCTATCGCTGGGCAAACCTGAATTGAGTTTGCCATGTCCGTTTGGGATTTCTATGTCTGGAAGCATCAAGGCTGCTCCCAGCCTGAAGATGGCAATGGAGAGCCACCAAACCCAGACCTGGAAAGGGCTGGGAGCCCTTCTGCTGTGGCTTTAGTGATCTGACTGGGTCCTCTAAACTTGATGCCCAAATTATAACAGAGTAGGCAGTGTAGAGAAACCTCTCCCTGACTCCTAGAAGGTATTCCTTTTAAACGACATCCTTGCAGTATTGAGGGATAAGCAAGATATTTTTAACAGATGCAGCTGAAAAGTCAAAAATAATGAGAACAAATAACTTGTTTTACAGTAATATCAACTCTCCCCAGACCTGTTGGTGGCAGGACCTGTTGTAGACACAGCAACACTGGTTGCTGCCCCAAGGAGTTCATCCTCTAAGCTCTGTGGGATTTAGCAAAATGATGTCTGGCAGGGCCAAGCTCCAAGGAGAGGATGCAGGGAAGCAGAATGGGTCAGTGTTTCTGCAAAGGTGCTCTGGTGTGGGGCATTGCTGACCACAGCTCACACAGCATTTGGGATTTCCACTGCAGATAAGTGTAGTGGACCAGTGCCAATTTTAGAGGACAGAAACAATGAAACTACCTTTAACTTAAAAATTAAGGAAAAATACTTGCTTACATCAGAGAGGAGACAGATTTTGACTTCTTTGAGGAAAACAAGACCATGAGAACTGAGATGTTCTTAGGGGAAATGTGTGCTTTTACACCACCTAAAATGAACCCTGTGGCCTTACTGATAATTTTCTCATGAAAAAAGCATCATTTTCCTGTCTCCCCATGCTGGAGTTGGGCTCCCAAACTGATTTCCACACTGCTCTGCTGTTTTTTGCTGCTCTGATGGGGGCTGTGTCTAGGTGAGTTCTCAGAGCGCATATACAAGGTGGAAAAAGCATTTTGCTAAATTCTAATCACAATCATGGTGGAAAAACAGTGCCTGGATAAGAATCTTGGGTTTGTGCTACACCCTGTCAGGAGCACTGAGGATATCCAACCAGGCAGATGGATGCTGGGTTTGCTAAAGAGGTCCTGAAGTTTATGCCAGGTAGAAGGAAGGAAGCTGCTGCTATTGGAGACAAATGTCCTTCCTGCTTTTTCTGGCAGCATCCTTGCTTAGGCACTTCCCAGATTTGGAGACCAGGGTTAGAGATGCAGCTTTTGAAACCTGCACTGACAGGTCAGCCCCCACCCAGGATCCAGCCTGTTCCATCCCCAGCTCCTGCCATTTCTCTTCCTAAAACTTTCTCTCCAACCTTTGTTTCTCCAGCCCTCATTGCCCCTTCCAAATATGGGTCTGTGTGTCATGGCAATGATTGCTGTTAGTGCTTTTTGCCCCATCCCAGCTCCCTGGAAATGGAAACTGTGATGGTCCCAAGGCAGTTCAAACACACCAAAGGGCTCTCACACCTCCCCAGGGGTCACTGCTGCATGCAGGGGACATTCAGGCTGTGTGCCAATATATCCAGATGGCAGAAGGGAGCAGACACAGAAACAGTTTTTCAATTTTGCTGGTGCCTCCAGCAATGCTGTAGCTTTTCAGTGGATGGATCCTGTTCATGTGAGTGACACAAGGCTAACACTGAAGAGCACTGGGGTCAGGAAGAGGTGAAAAGCTCTAGATAATATTGGCTTCACCTCAACACCATCCATTTCCAGTCCTTTTTCTGCAGCACTGAGATGACACCAGCCATGAGCTCCACAGGGTTCAAAAAGGGATGCAACCAGGTTTCACAGTAGTATCAAAGTCCAAGAGGAAACCCCTGAAACAACAGAGAGAAACAAGCTGGGCATGAGTCAGGAAGTGGCTGGTGGAGATTAGGAGATGTTTTCCAGGATCCTGTTGCCTCATTACTGCTATGGTTGAGCCATAGGCATATTCCTTCAGAATATTTGGTGCTTTCCTGTGTCCAAAACAGAGGAACATCCCTGGCTGCAGGCTGCTCTGATCTGGTGAGAACTCACTGGAGCCATGGGAAGGACAATCAGAAACATATTCCCTCTCAGGACACTCAGTGTGTCCCATCACAAGAAGCACAATCCAGTAAATGTAAAATTTGCAGCTTCTCCCCCCAATGTACATCTTCAGAAAAATCAGGTTTTTAGTAAGGCTGAAGTGATGCTTTTTACCTGAATGCCTTAGTGCCATCTCCTGGGTAGAAGGGGAAATTCTCATTTTGGAAGTGGAGCACCTGGTGTGGACACCCTTGGCCGCTCAGTCATTGGAATCCTGATTGGCATCAGGATCCCACACTCTGCCTGGTCCTGCTCAGATGCTAAAGAATTGTCTTCCTTGGGGTTCATAATGGAAGTGTCTGTCCAGGGAAAAGGATGCTCTGAGTTCACCCCTCATCTTCATCACGAATTTTGAAGTAGCATTTTCCATCTTTAATTTTGTCTTTTCTATTTCCCAGCATGGAAGCAGTGACTGAACTCTAAATTCACTTCATACCTCCTTTATGTAAAAATTAATTCAAAATTATCATGGGTTAATCCACTGATGACTTTCTCTACTTTGAGTCTTTCTAGAACTCCCCACAAATTATCTCATTGCACATCAGAGGTGCAAAACATCCTTATTGAGTGGCTAGATGAATTTCACAGTGCTGAAAGACAGGCTATAATATGTCTGTGGTCATTCTGGCCACCACTACAGAGCATCAACTTCACCAAGGAATGCTGAACCCTCAATTGTGTTTGATGCTGCCTGCACCTTGCATGGGAACAGACAGAAATCCCACAACAGCTTCCTTGGAAGAGCATTCATGGGAAGAACTGGTGATTTGTGTCGTAACAGGCACAAATTTTCAGAGGTGTTTTTACAAATGGAATTAGAGGATTTATTTAGCCCAGCAGAACAAAACACTGGTGGTTGGGGTTTCAGTGGTGTGCTGAGACACTTATAAAAGAGAAGCACCTGCAGTAAATGCTTGGACACCTCCACTGCTCTGCAAACAGCACTGCCCATGAATGCCACCACATCTTTGAAGGCTGCAAGGAGAATGCAAGGACATTCCAGGGCTCATTCTCAGCCCCATCACTGAGCAATCAGCTTTTCCTCCTGTTTTGGACAAAACTCTTCCCATGGCCACCACCCAACTCACAATTCTGCAAAAAACCATTCAGCATATGCTTAATGTTAACAGAGCAAGAGTTGATGGTGCAAATCCACCATCTGCTGCAGCCAGGTCAGCCCTGCCCCTGGCTCAGCCACCAACCTGAGCAGAAATTATAAGCAAAGAACTTGACAATTAACACAATTTTGCCAAATCGATTTTTTATCAAGGGATGGTGGTCAAACAACACTTTTTGAGTGATATAGTTTTAATGTCACTTTTTTGGGCAAATGATGGAGTTCAAAAGAGATGGAGAGAAACAGAAGTGTGAAATGTTTATTGTGATGGCTTGGCAGTCCAGAACAAAAGCAACTGCCAGCCACTCCTCCCAATTTCCTTAAAATCAGGTCTTTTGCTTTCCAACCAGACTCAAGTGGCCTCATGCCTGTTTATGGTGTTTCCATGATGTTTCTGTGGTAGCTCAGGTGCTGTTATTATTTGGGAACAGTTTCCTGGGCTTGAATGTGGGACACAAACTTCACAGAAGTTAATAAAGACTAAAAAGTTCTTCACTGCCTTTATTTGAGCTTGCTTAGATGAAGAGAGTATTTTGGTTTGGTTAAAAGCTACATGAATCATGCAATAGAAAATGAAAAGGGATGAGTTGCTGAGATGTGATGACTCCAATTATGGTGTACAGATCCTTCTGATGCTGCTGCAAGATAAAAGCGAGTTTACAGCTATAAATGACTGCAGATATAAATGAATATGTGATGATGACAATTCCTCTGCAGGCACCTCCCTGGCCTGTGCTCAGCTCAGAGGTGGGTTCCAAGTGCTTTGCCTCAGATCTCCTTCTTCTGCAAGGAAACACACAGCCTGCTGTCAGCACCTGAGGGAATGGCCTGAGGTTGTGTCAGGGGAGGTTTAGGTTGGATATCATAAATAAAGGTTCTCCCAGAGGGTGTCTGGGCACTGAAGAGGCTCCCCAGGGCAGTGGTGACAGCACCAGCCTGGCAGAGCTCAAGGAGTGTTGGGACAATGCTTGGGGCACAGGGTGTGACCCTGGGGGATGGTGCTGGGCAGGAGTTGGGCTGGAGGATCCTTGGGAGTCCCTTCCAACTCAGCTTGTTCTGTGATTCTGTGGTCAGCTTGAAAGCTGCTTGATGGATTTGTCTCCATCAAATATAGTCCATGTTGGTAAAACTGTTAGGATTTTCTACTACATTGTTTTTATTTTTATTTTTAAATTACAAGCAACATATTCTGTAATATGTTTTGATTTTTGCCCATATTTTTCAGTTCTCCTTCTATGAGTTTGAGACAAAACATTCCAACCCAGGGTCATGTTGACCCACACATTTTAATTTCCTCTTCATCTCCTTGGTCACTGGACCTTGAAAAAAATTGTGTTTTGGGTGGCCTGAGCCTTTATCTTGCAGGTCATTCTTGGTGCAGTGGACACATCTCAGGTGTTCTGGGATCTTGTGGCTTTTGTAGACCTGAGCTTTGCAGCTTTCCCTGTGAACAGTGGTGATGTCCACCCAGGCTTATCCCCCTTCGGAGGAGCCACTCTTACATCGAACGTGGCCTAAATATAAAATATTTCCCTTTAAAAAATGATTGTTAAATGGAAACATGCTGTAATATTTACAAATTCAGTTCTCATCCCTCCTTGGCCAGCTGGAAACATCCAGCTGTATGTGTTACTCAGCAGGAAAATGATATGCCAGGGAAATATGAAAAATAAGTGGATTTTATTTCTCTATGGGATGGATATCAAGGGAAAATATTCATTATGGGTGATGTTTGATGGCTTGTGGGTGAGTTGCTGATAATGAGTCAATTAATTAAGCAGGTCAGCAGGGCAAACAGCCCCATCAGGAAGCTCCTACTCTGATCAACACATGAGGGTCTTCCAGCCTGGGAGCTGCTCCTTCCTCTGCCAACTGCTCCTGCTTTCCATCACGGCTCACACTGAGATTCCACTGCATTTATCCAAGGAATGCGTGAATGAAAGACATAAATAATGACAAAAAGTCAAAACAAGCACTTCAGTGTTTTATTTCCATCAAACTGCCTCAGAAAGCAGATACAGGCCGTGATTGATGTGACAGCTTTACAATCACCCTACACCTTCTTCAATTCAGCTGTGGCAAAAAAAAACCCACCTTACCTGGAGAGCAGATCAGCTGTAGTGCACTGCAGGTGACAGAGCTCCCAAAATCCCATTGCATTTCTCACTGTGGTTCACACACCCTGGAAACTGCATCCAAAGGCTACTGGCTTCCCTGGAAAATGTTCCACTTATTTCAAGAGGCTCATACTTTGTTTAAAAAAAAAAATAAGGGAAAAAAATTAGAAGTAAATTTAATAAAAATCAGAGAGGAGATCCCTGATGTGACTCTTTGCAGTCCCACAGCTGAAAGTTCACTTTCTCCATTGCCTCCCTGCACTGTTTCTGGCAGTGGTCACAGATTCCTGCAATAAAATCAATAAACCCAATCTTGCTGCTACAAATACCAGCCTGCAGGTTTTAGCTCTGCCTCACCCTGGCTTTGCAAGGTGCTGGTGCTGAGTTAGGCTTGTTCATGATGCTGCTGCCCAGAGTGGTGCTGAGTGCCAGGGCAGTAAAGATGGCACAGTAACAGAACCCTCAAAAATTGGGGCACTGGCTCAAAACAGAGCCCCAAACCTTTGCACACCCCACTGGGACTTTTGGAGGGGTGGGTAAAAATTGCTTCAAGACTAGCAAAGAAATCAAGAAGTGGTGCAAAGCAAAAGAGTTGAGCAGCAGCTGATGTGCTTGGGGAATTAGGTTCCCTCTGAGCCTGTGTCCACAGCTGCCTTGAAACCCAGCCAGTGCACATATAAGAGTGGTGGTACCCAGTGTTGCTTTGTACCAGCTTCCTGTTTTCCTAATACAAAATAAATGAGCTTTTTTTATTCCAAATGGAGCTGTGCAAGTCAGATGGAGAAATGCCAGCTCTGATACTTTGGTTTTTCATACCATTCTTTCTGATCCCGATATCGTGTTTGCAGGAAAAAAACATCCAGGCAGCATTTCTGCAATCCTTGGAAGTTGTCTAACTCCAATCCTCTCTGGAGGTCACCCTGGTGAGGCAGGGAGACCATTGGTGCTGTGGCTCTGTGGGATGGAGAACAACTTGGGATGGAGATGCCCAGGCAGAAGGGAAGGACTGCAGGTGTGGGAACCAGCCCATCCAGGCTGGGAATGAGGTGTGGGGGGTCAGGTGAGTGCAAGGTTTGGGTGTTTGTGGTTTCAGGAGCAAGTTGCTCTAGGTTAAAAGGAGTGTGGGAATAGTCTTTGAACTGGAGTCAGGCATTTTCCTTTCACTGGCACTTTTCTAGGTTTTGAAGAAGACTGAAAAACAGAGGAACTGGAGAAAAGACAATACTTGGGCTTTTAGGGAATTGCAACCCCCTTTTCCCACTCATTTTTTACCTAATTTGATTATTCACCTTTTTCATGGCAGAGTCAGCTGTCTCTTTAATCAACATAATCCTAACCACACTAGCAGGGTATGTTTGGTGAAACCCACCTGAATTTTCATAGAGTTTTATGGCCAAAACAGTTTTTCATCCTGAATGAAAACTGCCTTGAAGGCGACCAAAATTTCACCTCTGGGAAGGAAGGGAAAATTTCCTGAGTGTGAGCCCCAAATTCCCAGGCCTGGATCTGGTAGGGAAAGACAGACAGGATGGATTTGGGATGCTCCTGGGGATAGGACCTGCACAACAGGACAGAAATCTGTGAGGCTGGAGATGAAACTCTGGGCTGAGTCACATCAGCTCTGCAATGCAGGTGCTTTCCTGCCACTCTTTCCTCACTGCTTTTCCTGCTCTTTGGGGGACGACCAATGGCTGAGTCACCCCTCATAAAGCTGCTCCTGGATTCACATTTTCCACGGCTACTGCACATCCTTGTAATAGATGTTTTCCTATTCAAACACTGTCTGTTGGGGTGTTTTTTCCCTCAGAGAAGGCAGCAATTCACTCCTTGATCACTCAAAACTTTGACCAATATGAATAATAAATAGTCTTGTCTGGGGAGTAGCACTGAAAGCTGCTTTCTGGGGGATTGTTTCATTTTGTGGGGTTTTTTTTGTTTTTTGTTTTTTTTTAAATTATTTATTGTATTGTTTCCATGTTTAACCAGACCATGAAGAATGGATTTGAAAGGAATCTTGAAGGCACTTCTATGATACTAAATCAGAGGGCCAGGGAAATGAGCTGAAGCACTGGAACAGGATGGTCCATGTAACTGAATTCATGCTTAGCCCGTGACTCACCAAGACAAAGCTGCTGTAGAGGATTAGTGACAATTCCTGTGGATGGAAGCCAGATCTGGTTGCCCAGCCTTGTGGCCAAGCTTTGGGTTGGAGCATTTTTTATTTAGCACTGCGTGGCTGTACCTCTGTGTGTGTCTCAGCCTGATCCCAGGCACAACTCTGTTTGGAAAAAACAGCTTGTTTTGTGGGGAAAAACACCCCACATGCCAGAAATCCAGCATCCCAAGGGACAGCTCCTCCTAATCAATCCCAGCATACCAGACCTCCTGCACCCTACCACCACCAGCCATTCTTCTATCATAAATCATTCATTAATTCAAGTTTTTTATCTCTTAACACCCAAGCAAGCTCCTGGAAGCGCTCTGCTTTGGGAATTCAGGTTTTCATAGTTGGAACCTTCTGGCAGTACCTCCTGCTGTGAGCCAACCTCTGCTCATTTTATGATCCTGTCCAGACATTTATTCAGAGATGTTTAACACCAATAAACATCCATCTCTCCCAGCCTGCGTCATCGTGGAGTTTTTCTGGCATCAGAGCCTGCAGAGAGCTGAGAAAGGATGATCACATGCATGACACAGCATGGGATGGAGCATATTTAACTGCTGGATTCCCAAATGGGGAGTGGTGAGATCCATTAATGCCAGAAGCATCCAGACAGTGCCTGCATGCCCTTCACCTCCAGGTCAGCAGGAATTGCTTTGCCAGCCTTGGCACGCTGTGACAATGAGCAGCACTTTTCTGGAGAGAAAAGCTCTAAGATTTAATCAGCTGAACACAAATCTCCACTGGCAACTGGTGAAATCTGCATTTTCCCTCCCATTCTGTGTCCAGGGATACAGCACCTGGATGCTGCAGAAGCCTCTCACGGGTCACTGGGCACTCTGCAGCTCTAAAGCACTTTCTTCAGTCAGTCCATTTATTGTGTCAAGGGCAGGATGAAGATCCAGCTTTCCATATTGAGCATAAAATATTAAACTCAGCAGGTTTTGGGTTGTTTTGTGAGGCTGCCATATGTCCATGGTTTCGTCTAATGCTGAGCTGGGAACTTCAGCTCAAACAACTTTATCCTCAGGATTTTTCTGGCCTTCAGGTCAATTTTTTTACTGCAGAAGCACTTGCTCCCAGGTGGAGACCACTGCTGACCACCAACACAGGTGTGTTTCACTGCTGGAAGGGTTTTGCTCTCAGGGTTGTGCTGTACAAAGGACAGAATTTGGCACAGCAGCAGCAGGTCCCCAGCTGGAGCCTCACAGGGCACAGTGTAAGGACCAGGGATTTCACTGGGGACTTTGGCTCCTGTCAGGAGTTTCAGGAACACCTTCAGGACAGGGGAGAGCAGTGTAGGAAGGTTTAAATGCTTGATGCATCCCTACTCAGGCTCATGGCTTTCTTCCTCTGGGTATTTCTAAGATGCAGTGGGTGCTTCAGCCATTGCTTCTATGGCTGGGAAAAAAACCCCCAGAAACCCCAACCAAACAAAAACCCTCATAACAAACAAACAAAACTTTATCTAAATATAAAATATGTGTATAATATATATATATTAAACACATATATATAAGGATGTGCTAATTACACAGCAGACCCTAAGTGCCACAGAGGAGTGGGGTCAGTGAGCTGTAGGTATGTCCTGCTGTACGTTTTCCTGCTGTTTTTATGATCAACTCTCTGAGTGCCTACAGGAGTCCTGCAGGTTTCAGCAGTTTTCTCTCCTGTGTTTGTTCATCCCTGGCTTGTCAGGCAATGTCAGATGCATTTGCTAAAGGATTCCTGCAGGCAAAACCAAACCCCAAACAAACAAAAACTTTTTATATACATTTTTTTAATAATTGAAAATGTGTTTTTTGAATGTGGGTTTCTTTCCTAAGTGTCCCTGTGACTTTAGTCCTTTATGCCGCAAAGGGAATTAAGTACACAAATCCAAATTATGGCTTGGAAATCCCTGTGTTCCTGTGGTTTTGGTAGGAAGGATTTTACAGGAGCTGATCATCTGACCAAGAAAGAGGATTCTGATTGTTCTTCAGGGATGACCTTTTTCCATCTATGGTTCACTTTTGGGACTGGTGACCTTCCAAAGAAGACCTGGACTTGACCAGAGACTGGGAGCCAGGCTTGGATAGGGAATGTTCTCCAAACCCTCCTGCTCCTCCTCATGCTGAGTTCCCACCACAATCCAGGGCTGGCAGGAATTGCTGGGACCAGGAGCTTGGAAGCTCTGGAAAATTGCTGAGTGTGGCAGCAAGGTGCTCTTTGGGAAAGATGGCCAGAAATGCTCAGAGCATCCATTTTCCAACAGCATTTTTGTCTTTTAGGCACTCATCTGCATGGGTTTGGTGCCTTCAACCCCACCATAAGGCAGAGGGAGAATTGGGCATGTTGGAAATGTGCTCCAGACACAGTGGGAAGAGGAAACAGCTCAACATCTCCATGGGGTGATGCTGAGCTCAGCTCTTCCCTGGGAAATCAGGCAGCTCTCCCCATTTCCATAGGCACAAGAAATTTGTTGTTCTGTTCATGACCTTTTCCATGTAACTCAGCCAGGGCTGACTCCTGATGCTGGGATCTGGTGGTGAGGGCTGGGAGGAGATGACACTTGGATAGCTGTGGAAGCTGTTGGATAGCTTGGATAGCTGTGGAAGAGCGTCTGAAAAGTTAACTCTGGTCATTTGTTCACCAAAACCAAGTTTGTAGCTTCTATCAGATTAAAAAGAATTAAAAACATTTGTTTCTCAATTTAGAAATAAAAATTTCTTTGGGTTCTCTATTTCCTAGTGTTCCTGCCAACTTGAAAAAGGTACCAATAGACCCCCATTTAGAGGGACAAAGGATGGTGAACAACAGGAAACTAAATATTTAAAAAGAAAACAAGCTTTTTTGCCTAAACACAGAGCTGGAAGGGTAAATTAAAACCCAAGCACTGAGTAGAAACAGGCTCTGTTTCATGTGTCAGAGTGTGAAATGAAAAATATAGGTTGCCTCTCTCCACAGTGTTTTTATTCCACATTTATCCCTGACAGGGGTGAGGGTGAATCAGGGGAGGCAACAGCCAAGGGTGACACTGCCACTGGTAACCTACAAATTATACCTGGGCAATTGCTGCTTGTTCAATCCTAGACTCAGAGCCAATAAATACATTTTTTATTTTGCTGGAAGTTCACAGGCTCTCCCGGGCCCCTTGGGGTGGTGTTTTGGGTGGGCATTGGCTCTGCTGCCCACTCCCCACCTCTCAGGACACACTTCTGCCTCTGCAGGGACACATTTTCCTTATTTTATGCTACACCAGCAGCACACTGCCAGGTGCCTCCATCTGAGAAGTCTAGAAAATGTTCAAATAAAGACATTTTTCTCCTTTGAGAAGATATGAGTCCTGAATTTTCCCTTCATTTTTGTTCTTATAGTCCTTACAGAAAAACAATTTCACCTGAGATTAATGTACCTTTATAAAATATTCCCATCTTTACTCTGGAGATGGTTGTTTTTCACTGTACACAATTTGTTTTCCAACCAAACCAAAACCATTTTTGTGTTTTAGTGGCATTTTTCATTTTCTATCAAAATACATCAGCAGCCTTACACAAAATCAAGTTTATGAAGACTGCAAATAAGTTTTCCTACTCTAATAACAGGCATGAAAAACTGGATTTCAGACTCATCCCATTAATGGCAGTATTTTCTGTATCCTGCTGTCCCAGTGGTATGGGATTTTGTGTGTTTTGGGTAAGCACAAAACAATAAGAAGACTGAAGATTCATATTGTTTAAAACCAACCCCATCAGTCACCTCTTCTAGACACCCCACAGCTAAGTCCCCTCCCAAGACATTGCACAGAGAAAGCTCTGTAACACTTTATTTTATCATTTCTTTCTTTATTGACTTTCTCCAGGCTTTTTTTTTTTTTTTTTTTTTTTTTTTTTTTTTTTTTTTTTTTTTTTTTTTTCTTTTTTCCGGGTTTTTTTTTTTTTTTTTTTTTTTTTTTTTTTCTGGGCTCACTGTAGTTTTTTAGACCAGTTTGTTCAAAACATGGATTTATCATTCAAGTGCTGGTGGCTGCTGGCACAGATCAATTACTGCAGCAGCTCCTACATTAACAGAATTGCAGATATTGGCCTTGCAATCCACAGAAGCACGATGCCCTCAGATGAAACGCTGCTTATTTTTGAAATGACAGCATTCCTGTCACAGGAAGCTGGGGAATATGGTCAATACATAAATCAGCACGTTGGGAGAAGGAAATGGAATTGCAAGGTTCTGCTCGGTGAGCTTCAATTCTGTGAGTCATGCAATTCACAAGTGAAGGTTAAAAATGTTCTTGGGCTTCAACTTGTTGTGATGCAGGGGCTGCCAAACTCTGCTGATTGCTGTGTCTCTTAAAAAGAACCAAAAAGAAATTTAATATGCAAGATTCTCCTTCTAATGCATTTTAATTAAAAACTTAATTGGTTTGAGCTAAGTATTTCTGAACTCTGGTAAAGTAAATGAATATTTAAACTCCCTTGGGGCCATCATGACAAGCACAAGCCAGAAAAACAGGATTTCCTTTTACCAAAAAATAAAGGTTTTTAACAGAAAACCATGTAACACCAACAGGCAAAGGTCTGAACTGGGCAGTGGTGAGGAATCTTGCATGGAGGTCTTTCCTCCTGCCAGAAATTCTTTTGTTTTCTGTTCCTCAACAAATGTTTTTATATTTTGTTTGGGGTTTTGGGGAGGTGGGTGGGCTTCTATGTGATATTTTTTGTTCTGTTTAATGGAGTAGCATTTCCCAAGCAGTGGCCTCACTGGAAAGCATTAAAATTGCTCTAATTAGAGCAGCCTTTTGGCATACCCTGGGTGTTCATTAAAAAAGGGACAGGATGCACCACTCTCCATCAATGCTCTGTGCAGCACAAAGTATACATTAGGAAAAAAAAATCAGAAAAAAAAAATCTTCATGTGAATCTTAATCTTCTGCAATAATCTATACAAAATCTAATTTATTTTTTCAGAGTTGTGGCTGCCCCAGCCTTGGAAGTATCCAAGGACAGGTTGGATGGGGCTTGGAGCAACCTGGGATAGTGGAAGGCATCCCTGCCTTCACACATCCCCCACCACCTTGCCTGCCTCTGCAGACTCATCCCCAGGCTGCAGGAAGGTACTTATCCCTGAGTTAATGTAGCAGGGAATGTAAAATGTTTTAAATTCAGTCTCACATGAGCAGTGCTCAGATCCTCCCTGGGATGTGCCCATCACTGAGAGCATCAGACCCAAAACTGGCAGCACCCTGGTTCTGCTGCTTGGGGAAGGCTTTGGTGTCTCTGGGGATGGCTTCACATCAGGTTGTTTTCCTCATTTTATTCCTGGAATAATGTGGGATTCAGCCTTCAGAGCCAAAGGACTCTGCTTCAGCCACAGTTTTAATAGATAAGCTCTAATTTTTGACCATGAATTTCTGTAAAATGCAGCCACTTCCAGCTCATTGCCCAAAGAGATCCTCTGCCAGCTGTGATTTCTTTGGGCTGCCTCTCCTGGTTTTGGAAGGGGAGAATTGCACAGCCTGAGTGATCAAAAGCAGGGAGAAAAGTTTTGCTCCAGGTACTGCTCACAGTCAGACCCAAACATGAGAGTGCCTCCCCCAGGAGAACCTGAAGGTCACTCTGACCTTCACCTGATTTTGTGGATGCTCCTGATCTGGAAAATGCCAGCTTTGTGGCTAAGGGTGGTGTCAGATCTAAAGGGGTGAGTGGCAACTTCATCATAAAGGTCAGGAAAATACAGTTTTGCAAAGAGAAGAAAATACATTAAAGCAACTTATTACCTGTGCTCTTGTTTATTACCTGGTTCCTTTTCCATATTCAGATTTTACTTCTTTACCTTGATTAAAACTGATTCAGTCAAGCTGCTAACATAAATAGCCTGGATACCAATTCTTTGAATCCAACCTTTATTTATCTGGCATAGGTCATATTTATCTAGCACAAGTCAGTGTCAAATAAACAAACATAGCCTGGCTTGTGTGAAGCCAGACATGAAAAACAGAACAAGCTAAAATGAGTTTTGGTATTACAGAGTAGACAGTGGAAACAGACTATTATTGGGAGAAGAGAGGTTTGGTGGTCCTTAGGAATCAGTCTGACACAGCTCTCAGCAGAAATATATTTTTGGATTTTGTTCCTAAGCTGTTGGCTAGGGACAGCTCCTGGTGCACCACTTGATGTGAATTCCTGGGAAAGAATTACTGAGCTGGGAGAACAGGGGAAAGGGGGCAAAAAAGCAAATATGAGAAAGCAGTGAGATGATACAGAGAGCTGTTGTTGGGTGGGCATGGTTGTCTGGCAGGGCAATGTGCACACACACTCACCCTCCACCTCAATTTCTGTTGTCCTCATCAATGATGAGGAGTTTCATTCCTTTCCCCACTTTCTTTGTATCTGTTCCTGGAAAAGATGAGGTTTAGATGAGATGGATTTTTGTCCTGCCCCTGAAGAGCTGTGTAACCCAGCTCAAAGGACTTCATCATCGCAGCAGACAAGATGGATTTTCCTCTGTTCAGCCTCTTCTATATCCCAACCCACCAAATGAGTTTCCCTCTCTCCTGCTCTTTCTGAGACCCAGCAGATGCAGTTATGGGATGACAGAGGGCACAGCTGGGCACATCTGGACATCCCCAGCAGAGGTGCCAGCATGAACACGTGCCCTTGACCACCTCCCAACACATGCAGCCATCCTTGCTGCCCCCAAACCCTTACATTTTTTCATCTCCCTCCCCTGGCCCTGCTTTCATATTCTATCCCACCTCTTGCCACCCAGATTTAATGACCAAGTAATATTCACACATCATGCCAGAAGAAAAATCCTTGGAGAGTAAGACCTAATTTCCAACACATGCTTCTTTAATCTCCCTGGTGCTCAGTTATCTTTGGAGCAAAGCAGCATTTCCAGAGAGTGATTTCCCATCACAGAGGAGCTGCATGCTCCTCCTCCTGCCAGATCAAACACATCCTGGTTTATGCAAACACTCCCTTAGACATTCAGATCAGGTGTGTACCCTCAGCACAACCGTGGGCAATTATCCCACCATTCCCAGTGGAGCAGCAAGGCTTTGGCTGCTCTGATCAACTTTCCACCCATGGAACTCTGAGGTATTTTGCAGCTTTGGAAAAGCTTAAATAGACAAGCAATGAGGTGTTTTTTACATGTAAATGCACCTTGCTTAGCTTAGTAAAAGTATAGTGGCAAGGGATGTTTTGTTATACAGCTCTGAATTATTTTGTAGCTGTAAATATGATTTTGTATGGAAAATTTTTGATAGGTAAATTGATGGGAGGTATGGGGGAAGGACAATGATGCTCTAAAGAAACCATTTTCCACTAGACCAGGTTGCACAAAGCCCCATCCAGCCTGGCCTTGAGTACTGCCAGGGATAGGGCAGCCACAATTTGCTGCAAAAAAATGTGTTTAGTTCAAGCTTTAAGTTTTTTTTAGAACTTAAAATGAAAATCATAATAAAATGTGAGATATTAACCTTGCCAGACAACACTTTATTCTTCAACTAATGAATCACATCAGTAAACAAGTCCTCTCCTGGATTCAAAAAGAAATGTGGGAAAAAAGAAAAGATCATTAATTTGCTGTTGCTGTACTCTTCAGCGTAAGTTATTCTACATGGTGTCTGTATTTATGCCACTCCACTTGCTCTGGGTGGGCAGTGGTAAGATTTGAAAGAATACCTAATTAAAGCTAAAAACAAACCACAGATATACTTGCTAAATTAAAAAAGCACAGCGCAGCTTTTTGTAGAAAAAAAGCACAATTTCCCAATGCAACCTATGATGGTCTCACATTTAAACAGTGAGAGCATAGTTCTTTTCCTGTCCAAAATATCTCTGTCCACATGAGTATTTATTCCTGATTTGTCATTTTTTACTGTGAAACTTCTCAAAAGGTCAGGCATCACTGCCCTGGTGTCACCCAGCAAGATGAAATCTGCAAAGGAGCCAGGAATGCACACAGTTCATTTCACACATTGCACACATTTCACATATTTCAAACATTTCACAGCTCAGGAGCCGTCCCTGGCCCAGCCAGGCCAGGAAATGCTGTGCATGTGAATGGGGCTGAATGCTGTGCTTCAGGCATTAAACAGCCAGGGGATGCATTTTCAAACGGGATTGTAAAATTGAAATGAGAATGGCTCTTGTTGGGGCAGGTCCTGGCATCAGTGCCATGAAATTGAGGAAGACTTTTAAGAAATCCTGTGTTTCAGAAATTCACTGCCCATCTCACTGTGAAAGGATGAGTTTCTTCAGAGTTCTCCAGGGTTTCAGTGGTAACTCTGATCTTTAAAAAGTTATCTACTTATTAAAGCCTATCTATAGCAGAACCATCATGTTCTGAGACTGAGACTTACCTTTATGATCTCATCTCCTGCTCAGCCCAGGGCACTCCTCTGTGGCTCTGGTCTGCCCTGACACACTTAGAATCACAGAACCATAAAATGGTTTGGGTTTCAAGGGACCTTAAAGACCAGCCAGTTTCAACACCCCTGCCATGGACAGGGACACCTTCCACTAAACCAGGTTGATCAGAGCATCATCCAACCCTGTCTTGAACACTTGCAGGGTTGGAACAGTCACAACATCTCCACTAAACCTGTGCCAGGACCTCACTGCCCTCACAGTAAAGAATTCCTTCCTAATATCCCATCTAATCCTGCTTTCTCTCAGTTTGAAGCAATTTCCCCTTGTCCTGTCACTCCATAGCCTTGCCATCTCCAGCTCTCTTGTAGCCCTTTAGGCACTGGAAGAGGTTCTAAGGTCTTTCCAGAGCCTTCTCCTCTCCAGGTGATCATCCCCAGCTCTCCCAGCCTGACTCCATAGCAGAGGTGCTCCATCCCTCAGAACATCTCCATGGCCTCCCCTGGACTTGCTCCTACAGCTCCATGTCCTGCTGGAGGTCCCAGAGCCCTGCAGGTGGGGTCTCAGGACCTGGTGTAGCCTCAGGGCAGAGAGGAAGAGGTGCTGTAGAACCCAGAAGGACCCTGGTCTTCCTGTGGGCTTTGTGAGGAAGAAAAATGCATTTACTGTGCACCCTGGTGAGGCTGTCCAGGCTCTCACCGTGGTGCAGCAGAAACCCTCCTCCCACCACTGGCACCAGCCTTGCTCCTGCACAGGAGGTGGCCATAAAGATGTATTCCAGAGGGGGATCCCCTTTTTTTCTTTAAAACAGGAGGCCCAAGTGACAAATTAATAAAGGGTTGTACAGCCCTTTATTTAAAATAAAGGCTCTGTTTCTTCATCTCTTCTGGGCTGTACAAATGGCAGCAGGGACTCCCATTGAAAGCACTGGTTTGTCTTTTAGTGGTTTTTCTTCTGCCATGCTTCCAGCACACAATAATCCCAGATGACCAGTGGAATCTTCCTCCCATCTTCTCCCAATTACTCAGCCTAATCCTTGCCAGCCTGTAATCGAGCCAGGCAGTCTTGTGAGACACTAATGTGTGACTGCAGTTTGCCTGCCAGCATTTATGACATTTGCAAAGAGAGTGGTGAGTCATGCGAGACAAATGGTTAGCGCTGTCTATTTTTTTATGTATGTATATAATTAGATTTTGCAGCGCAAGAGAAAAGAGCTCCTGTCCAGCTTGTCAGGAGAACAATAAAAAGGAAAAAGAAAATTTTCTCTGGCAACTTTTTTCAGCCTGACAAGTGGTTTAGATGGGAAGTTTCTCTTTTTCTTCTCAGAGTTATACAATAATTTCAGCACCGTTGCTAGAAATACACAACAGAGCCAAGAAACAGGATTGTTGGAAGCAATTAAAATATGGCAGCTATTCAAAAAGATTCTGTGTCCTGATACAGCATGTAGGATATCCTGAATTTTTTCCTCCAGTGGTTTTGTCTGTGGGTGTTTAGTGCTCTCCTCTCAGTTTTGTGCTCTCCTCTCACTCTGTTTTCTGTATCAATGGTGTCTTTTCTTCCAAGATCAACAAAAGCCTTTGCAACTCTGCTTGGTGGTCTCTGCAACAGGTCTCTGGTGTCTACTCAGTGGCATTTCTGACCAGATTTATCATTTTCTCCACCCCTCACATCCGACACGGTCTAATAGATAACACACAGAACCAAAGGTTTTGCATCAGACCATGACATTGAGTCATTGTGCAGCTTTTGGCCGGCAGTGAAGGCTTAAAAAATGTCCACTCATTTCTGATTACTTGGTTTGAGCATTTTGATACCTCTTGGGCTTGGATTTTCTGATGGTCTTTGAGAACTCAAAGCACACACCAAGCTCAGTTGTACAACCCTGCTGCAAGCCCAGCCCAATCTGGATGCTTAGGAATGGAGGAGCTCATAATTAGAGGGCACTTTGGGGAATGTTACTCACTGTGTTTCAGTATAAGGGTGAAAACACCAAGGTTCCTTCTGGACAAAAGGATTTCTGTTGGCACAACATGGCGAGCCTCAGGTGAAAGTGCTGTGGTGTAAACATGGTGAAACCTTGACCATCTGATAGCTGGGACATGCCCTCTGCAGGGAAGAACATTTTGCTTAGAAGTGCCATCAAATTTCTGAGGAGATCTCCCACACAAATAAAAGTCATCTTCCCAACAGCCACAGGGAGATAAAGAAGCCACTTCAGAGATGTGAGCAGGTAATTCCATGAGAGTACATAGCAGATGTGTGCACACTCCAGTGCAAGCTATCCAGAGTTCCCAGGGAGTCTCCTCATGTCTGGCAGCTGGTCCTACTGTAAAAATCATTATTGCTTTCAAGTAAACTCAGGGACAGTTCCCTAGCAGCCTTGGATATTTCTCCCTGAATTATGGGATGTCTCTCTGTTGAATTATCAGCGTTGTGAGAGATTGGTGATCTGGCAGTATCAGATCTGTTATCCCTCTGTGGGCTGAAATGGATGCCTTGGGAAGGCTGACTTGAAATAAACACTGGACAGAGCTGGAAAATAAAGTAGGTATTTATTGAAAGGCCTTCAGGAAATACCTTGGGCAGGACAAGAGCCTGAGCAGGGCTACACCCAAGGCAGATTTAGAATGGTCACAAAATGGATGATTGGTCATGAGGTCTCACACTTTTATAAGTTTTGGTCCATTTACATACTGGGGTTTAATGGTCCAATTACAGCTTTAGGTTGTGAGGTCTCATCCTTCTTGTTTCTCTCTTCAGCCCACTGTTTGTGCTTTGGGGCCTGAAAGATGTCCTTGGTCTTCAGCAGGAAAAGGATTTGTTTTTCTCCCTACTCTGTGAAGAGCTGACTAACACTGAATGTGAGGCTCAGACCTGCACCCCTAGGCAGCACAGAATCTGAAAAATATGAAAGCTAAAACTTATGGCATCAAAATGCCCAAGTTCTCCCCAAGCAGTGATGAAAGTTCAGCTGGAATTTCTCACTCCTGTGAGGAGTGACACCAGAGAGTGCCTGAAGTCAAGCTGCAAAGAACAGTCAGGAGCTGCACGAACACTCAGGAGCTGTCACAGTTGCAAGTCACAAGGCAGAGCTGGGTCATTTTTCTGTCTGAATGGGCTTTTAGACCTTATGAGCCTCAAACTCTGCTCTAGCTCGAGGGAAAATCGATGACAGAGCAGAATTTGGACACAAAACTTCACATACTAATTAACTCACTTCAGTACCTACAGCCCTGCAGTTAGGAGGTTGTCAGCAGAGCTCTGGAAACAATGACCAACCTATGGCTGGTTTGTACCAATGGGAAACTCATGAAGAATGACAGAAAAAAGATTTTAGAACTCATTTTCATCATCAAGCAGCTTCAAAAGAGTCACAGGCTGTTCCCCAGCAGTGCCCTGCAGACCAGCCCTCTGCATTACCCTGATCTGTCACAGCTGGCCACTCCTGCTCTGTGCCAGAGGTCACATCTGCATCCACACTTGGCTGGGAGATGCCTACAGCATTTTAGGGTTTGGGTTTTGAAGATTTAAAGTGTGATTGCTCTTCTTTCTCTCCAAGTGGGATTGATCCAATGACCCAAAATTGCCCTTAAGTCCAGAACCATTGAACATATCCATACAAAATTCCTGATGTGTACAAACACCAGCTCTCATGAGCCAGTTTAAACTTTGAGCATTTTTTAAATTTTATTTTTTCTATAATTCTATAACTATATCAATCTTAGTGCCTTGAATTAATGATAACGATAATAGTGATAATGATAATAAATGCCTAATAAACCATCTCAGGCTCTGATAATTCCCATGGATTTCACCAAGGATCTCTCTAGTTCCCTTGATAATGGGGAGGATCCTGATTTTTCAGCAGTGTGACACAGGCTGCAGTCCGGCTGAGGCACACCCAGAGGCATGGAGGTATTTGCAGAATTAAAAGTGTATCAGCATAAACATTGCTGTGAGGCAGTGAGAATACCTGGACTATTTATTTCCAGAATATAAATTGCACACTGTTAAGACAGCAAAAATTAGGAGTATATACCTCCCACATATCCATTGGAAAGAAGAGAGATCACTTTTGAAGTCTGAGGGACAAGTGAAAGCAGCACAGAACATCTGAGCCTGCCACAGGCAACAGGAGCAATCCCTCGTTTTAGGAGTGATCATGTCGAAGTAGAAAGATTACAAATCCCACCTGAAAAAGAAAATATAAATATCTGGGGCCTGATGAAGGAGAGAGAAATTGTCAGGTAGAATTCATCACGCAAAGAAATGCCACAGATGCTGCGGCACATAAGATACTGAAAAAGCACTTTAAAAAAAAAAAAAAGGCGTGTAAGATATTGAAAAAAGCACAATCAGGGAGCACAGCAGGGATTGTGTGTCCAAGGAGCTTCACTGCCTGGGCTGATGACTAAAGCACCTCCACAGGGATGGAGTGCAGCGTGCCAGAGCAGCCTGGCACAGAGCACATCTCGCAGGCAGCTGCCTCTGGGCCCTGGGGCTGCTACAGAGTGGCCAGCAAGCACCTCCAGAGGCTTCTGCCCAGAAACCTGTCAGTCAGCAGGGTTAGGAAAGAGTTGTTTAACAGTCCAGACAACTGTTTGCACAGTTTCACAACTGGCTAAATCAAGACAGACAGGAAAGCAAATGCTCCTTTCTTCCTTCTTCTCATGCTGCTGCCTTAAGAAGGGGGTGGATAAAAGCAGAGCTGTCAAGACAGGCTCCCCCTCAAGAGGCAAAGGAAAACACCAAAAGTGCTTCTACTATGGGCCTATTTGCCCAATGCCATGTGGTTTACAGGCCTTTTTTATCCATTATTCTCTGTGCATTTTGCAAATCTCTGTGCATGGTGGGGTTATCTGCCACAGCAGCATCTCCACTGCTGAACTGTGAGGTCTAAAACCCACTGGGTTTCCTTGTGTCTTTCTACTTGGCAACATAAGACATTGGTCTGAGCTCCTTCCCTCCTTCCCAAGGGATTTAACAATGCTTTTCAAGTGGCTATCAAGTGTACACAAAGCCTTAAACCATTCCTGAGTATTCCAGCCCCTGCACCACCTTATTTCCCAGTTTAAGGAGCTGTACCTCGGTGTCTGCATAAACAACTCTACTACTTCTCCATTTTTTTAAGGTCAAGCTGCTTTTGATATGGAAAGGCTCTGAAATGTACATTTCCTATCATCCTCCTTGTTGTTAAAGTCAGAAAGGTAAATAAACTCCATTCCCCCTCATTCCTCCCTTTCCAGGTAGCACTGAAAATATAATGTAAAACCAGAACACCAGTAACCCATGAGACAACATCCCAGGAATCCCTGCTTGAAAATATCCTTGAATTTCCAATAAATGTGAAATTTTGTCTTTTTTTTTTTTTTTTTTTTTTTTTTTTTTTTTTTTTTTTTTTTTTTTTTTTTTTTTTTTTTTTNTTTTTTTTTTTTTTTTAATTTTATTTTTTGATGGTTTGTGACATGCTTGCAGATGAAATGTTCACAGATGACATTCCCATGAGTGGCCAACACAGCATTTGCAGCACTCTGTCCAGACCCCTACTTCTTGCTGTTATCTCTGTCATTTATTTTGAGGTCAGTGCTTTGGAAGAGCTACAGGGTTTGCTGTTATTCTCTACTCCATAAAAGCTCAATTACTGGAGTCTGACAGCCTTCCTGGAATCCAGGAGGACAAACAGGACCCAGCTGTGCCACCCTCTGGTACCACAGACAGTGGCACAGGCCCTTCCCACCCCTCAAGAAAGGGCAATTAATGCTAATTAAGGAAAGAGGCAGCTTCCTTTGGGGTTCTTGGACTATTTCTGTGCTGTGAATTCAGGGGAAATAGAGGAGAAGGGGGTTTTGGCAAGACCAGGTGCTGAACCTGGGTGGATGCAACCCCACCATCAATCCAGGCTGGGGAAATGAACAGAAGAGCAGCCCTGACAAAAAGGATTGGGGGTCCCTGTCCATGGCAGGGGGATTGTAACTACATGACCCTGAAAGCTCCATTCTGTGATTCTATGAATCTATGAAAAAGTATGTTTTAGGAAGGGTCTGTCAAAAAAAACCCCACCAAACCAAAAAACAAACAAACAAAAAAAACCCAAACCCCAAAACTCCCAAACCAAACAACAAACAAACAAAAAACACACTAAGAACACCCCAGCAACACAAAAAAAAAACAAACCTGAACCACCCCCCCCACACAATAAACTAGATATTATTAAAAATCACAAGTTTTTTCATGTTTCTGCAATTTAATATATTTATTATGCTTTTAATATATTCACATGATACAAAATATAATTGATATAAAATGTGTATGTAATACATGTAATTTAATTCTATTTGTTGATTTTTTTTTTGTCAGCAAATGGAGAAGTAAAATATCTTGGTGCAAGCTTTTTAATAAAACTTCCACCTCTTTGCTTATCTTCCCTGGTCAGATGCTCCTGTTTGACTCAGTGGCATTAATGGATTGAGGAAGGAGATCAGAAATTGCCTTCAAGAGCTCAGCTTGCAAAGAGGCTGGTGAACCTTTTCTTCAGGTTTGAAAATTGTTCTTTTTGATCAGAAATAAAATACTTTGTTCAAATTTCAAGTTTTATTAAAACTTTTTTTTAATTAAATGCAAATTTGAAGATATAAACACAATAATTTAAAATATTTTACATTGAAGTTGTCAAAGCTGATGTTTTTTCATAAAACAGGGAAGTTTATGTTGGCTAAAGTAATTGAATCAATCTAAATTCACAGAAAACTCTGGTCCACACATTACTTATTTCTCCTGCTTTATAGAAAATATTTTGTTCTTATTAAAGGCATGAGGTTGTGTTTGACTGTGACACAACTCCTTTCTTTCTTTCTTTCTTTCTTTCTTTCTTTCTTTCTTTCTTTCTTTCTTTCTTTCTTTCTTTCTTTCTTTCTTTCTTTCTTTCTTTCTTTCTTTCTTTCTTTCTTTCCTTCCTTCCTTCCTTTTTCTCTCTCTTTCTTTCTCTCTTTCTCTCTCTTTTGCTCTTTCTTTCTCTCTTTTTTCCTTCCTTCCATTCCTGGAGTAGAAAATCCATAATTTAAAGTAGATTTTATAATGTTCAAAGGGCAATCTGCTATCTCTGAAGCAATAAATATGACAAAAAACAACCCAAACATACTCTTCCATCACAGTTTGGTTGTCAATGTCAAAGACAAGCCTGAAACCTGAGAGGCCAATTGCCAGCCAGGAGCTGAGCTATTCCAGGGAGAGGACAGTAAATCCGAGTTTCTTTAATTTCCACCAACCCTGATCAAGAGATTTCCTCTCCATACCCATTGAAAAAAATTCCCCAGTGTCATTTTTGGTGGTGGGTGAAGCCAGCGTTCAAAACCTTTGCAACAGTCTTTGGAAAGCCAGTGGGAAAGGAGACTGACATGCTGGTGACAGCAATTCCGTGTGAAGAGATGATGCCTTCGAGAGTGATTTGGGGTTGTTTTGGGACAGGAGCTATGGCCGAGGGTCACACACACCCATCTCTGTGTGTGACATTCGCCCAGCACTCAAAGAACCCGATTTTCACACTTGTTCTTGCCGAGTTCACTTTCTGCAGCTGAGCGAGGAGCCCGAGAGGTGCCAGCCACTCCCTGAGCCCGGACCTGCCCTGGGAAGAGGCATTGATCCTTTCCAGGCTGCCAATTCAGCCGGGCTCTCTCACGGGCATGCCTAAAGAACCCCAAAATCCAGCACCCACCATCCCATCCCATCCCACCCCATCCCATCCCAGCCCACCCGAACTCGGGGACAAGGCAGAGAGGGGCTGGGCAGGTGACATCTCACGAACCTCGTGGCACAGGTTCCTATTCCAGCCCGGGATTTCTCGGATTTTTCCGTTTAGTTTGTGAACAAAACGCCCTGTTTGGCAACAGGGGAGCCAAACCCACGGAACGCCTCTTATTTTTTATTGTTGTTTCCATGCATCAGGTCTCCCTGTGGCTGCCGGGGGGGAGTGGGAAGGGCTGGTTTGGAAGCAGGGAAAAAAGAGAGCACGGTTTCCACGGGGAGCCCCTTTTCCCGGAGGAAAGGAAGGTTTCCCGGCTGGAGCGGGGAGGAGCGGGCGCTGCGGGGCGGGGGAGACAAGGGGCGGCTCCATCGCCTGCCTCGGTAAGTGCCGCCGGCGGAATCCCCATCCTCATCCTCATCCTCATCCTCATCCTCATCCTCATCCTCATCCTCATCCTCATCCTCATCCTCATCCTCATCCTCATCCCCATCCCCGCGCACGTCCTGACTCCCCTTCCCCGGGCAGGTCTCCCCACGGGCACGGCCGCTGCTCCCCGCTCTGGGTGGGACCCCCTCTATCGCAGGCTCCCCCGAGGCACGTCCTGAGCCCTCTGCCCAAAGGACATCCCTTTCGAACACTGTCTCCCCCTCGGGAAGGGTTTCCCCCTCTCCTTCCCCACCTCCAAGCCGGATCCCCTCGGCGGGCAGGACCCGCAGCCCCTCCCCGGGCTGGTCCCCGCTGCCCCGGGCTGATGCTGATGTTCTCCACAGCATCCTCGGCGTTTTGCCCGACCTGGAGCTGGGGGTTGTGCTGTCCTGGGAGTTGGTGCTTTTACCCTCAGAGGTTTGGCGGGTTTGACCCCAGGAAAGGTGGATTTGGCACCCCAGGGCTGTGGATTTGCACCTCGGGGGTAGTATTTTTGCACTCAAGGGTTTGGTGCTTTTGCACCCCAGGGATTGGGGGTTTTGCACTCCAGGGATTGGGGGTTTTGTACCCCAGGGACTGGGGGGTTTTGCACCGGAGGGGTTGGGGGCTTTGATCCCCCGAGGGTGAAGGTTTTGCCTCGCCAGGGTTTGGGTTTCCTAAAGCCAGCGAGCACCCCAGTGTTGGCAGAGTGGGTTTAACTTCTCCCGGAGTTTCATTGATGTCGCTCCGGTGTCTCCTCTCTATCCAGCGGCTGCCAGGGACTTTCTGTGGCCGTGGAGGAGCGTTCACGTCTGCCGAGGGCAGATCCCAAAGCTCTGTGCTGGATTCCGTGAGGATTCCGTGTCCATCAACTCCACGCAGCCAAGCTGGGAGCGGCTCCAGGGGAGGGATCCGGGATCCCAGAGCTGGCCCCAGCTCCTGGTACCCAGCAGCCGGGAGAGCACCGCGCTCCGGGCTCGGGGACACCGCTGAGCCGCTCCAGCAGAAGGTTCCGAAGGTAAGGATATCGTGTTCTACCGTGTTTTACCGTGTTTCATCGTGTTTTACCGTGTTTCATCGTGTTTCACCGTGTTTTACCGTGTTTCACCGTGTTTCACCGTGTTCCCAGCCCCGGGGCTGGCAGAGAGGCTGTAGGAGTCGTTCTCTGCTGTTTTGGGGGTGGAAAGCGTGCCCTGAGAAATGCTGGGCTTCCAACGGGGAAAGTTGGATAGAGGGAATGAGAAAGAGAGGGATAAGGAAAGTCAGTGCAGAGGCTCACTCCCTGCACGGCCTCCTCGAGTGCATGGAAGCATCCCCAGGCATTCTCCCCCTCCTTTATCACCACCCACAGCCTTCCACAGTTCAGCAAATTGCTCGCATTGTTCCACAATCACTGAGCTGTTGCAGTTTTCTCACGGGGAGGAGGAGGGAAAGGTGTGTGAGGTCCTGGGGCAGGTGTTATTCCCTGCTGCCATGTGCTGGTTTGCACCTGATTCTGCTAGCAAATGCATTCCCAGTAATATATTTCCAGTTTTCATAATTCTTCTAAAATTTTAAAGTGCAGTCAACCTTGAGATTGCAGAGCTTTTTTTTTTTTTTTTTTTTTTTTTTTTTTTTTTTTTTTTTTTTTCCTTCCCTTGCCATCAAAATAGGCCTTTTATTGATGAAATTAACCTTTAGCTTGGGATTTGTCTGCTGAATAAATTAGGTCAAACTTTCTGGATATGAAAGGGGAACTGAAAATGGTGAAGTTGCTTTGCTCAGGCAGCCTCAGAGCAGAATCCAACCCATCCTTTTTTTTTGCAGGGAAGCAAAGTTGTAATGCCCAAATCAGAGCAATGCAAACCCTAAGGCATCTGAGATCCCCAGGAAACCTGGGAAGATCCCACATCATGGTGTAACTGGGCATTTATCCCTTTGATTTTACAGGAAACACTGAAAGATTGATGTTGTAGAGAGACTCTGGGCTATCTCAGCAGTGTAACCACATGGGCTGCTGCAGCTCATGGGAGAATTTAAAAGCTCCAATATCTTAAGCTGAGGAAGTGCATCCCTGGGAAAGATGGCATATCCTGCTTTGTCCCAGTAATTTCCACAGAGGTTAAGATGGTGTCATCCCTGCTTTCCTGTGTTAACAATTCTCCAGGTGCTTTGAGAGCAGCACTTCTTAGTTAACTCACTTAATTTAGCACATTTTGGATATGGGTTGTCTTCTCAGCCAGAGACAAAAGGATCCAGACCTCCACCCCGGGCTGTGCCAGGGACTGTGGATGAGCTTCCAGGGACTCTGCCTGGGGATTCTTAAAAGGGATCAGGAGCAGCAGGGTCCTGTTGTCTGCACCCTTAATTAGAGTTCAAGGTTCAAACCTGAAGTTTCAAGAATCCATCATCCCTTGCTTTCATTGCTGGAGTAATGGATGTCAAATAAAGACAGCCTCATTTCCAGCCCCTCAGCCTTTGTGTTGATAAGAAGAAAAAGCTATGACAAAAGAGTGTTCCTCTAGTGTTTTGTGAGTGTGGGCACACCTGCCTGCTGTTTTTGTGCACTGTCATAGTCCTGGATGTATCCTGCATTAAGGAGCCTGCTGTGAGTTTTTCACTTGAGAACACCTTTTAACCCGGGCTGGTGGCTGAGACACCTGAGGAGCCCAGAGAACTTGCAGAGAGGAATTCTAATAACCGTGTCCTAATTCTGCTCAAAGTTTGAGAGTGGTGTGTGTTCACAGAGCAGTGTGAGTAACGAGCTGCTTTAATTAGAGTCGTTCTAACGCTGATACAAACTTAACGAGTGTGTGGGAACAATCATTCTTTGCAGGAAGGTGCGACTTCAAAACCTTCTTGTCTCAGTGTAACATCTTAAAAAATCCAAATAATTAAGCCAGAGTTCTCATCTATCATTCTCATTTACCCATGAACAAAAATTTGGCAGTTATTTTTTAAAACCTGAAGAGAGGATGTTTTAAACTTTAAAATTCCACATGGATTTTTTTTTTAATTGATTTTTCATCAAACCTGTTTTTTTGCTGTTTATGTTTTAGGAGCCTATCCCAATGCTGTGTGCTCTCCTGGGAGGACCTGAGATTCACAGGGTGGTACTCAGGTGTTTAAAGTGGTCCTTGTGGTTTTCCCAGCTGTCTGTGTGGGACACACAGGGAGGAGAACAGCCTAAAAAGTTATTTCTGCCAGGAAATGTGGCCTCACTGAAACCCACCTGGAGCTTCCACAGGAGCTCATCCAGCCTGATGACATCCTCAGTGGAGCTGTTAGAAAGAATTACACAGATTATCCTCTTTCCTGTCAGTTATGACAGAGCTGGAGACTGTATTTTTTATTTTTATGTGGTGTTTGTTACCAGGATGTGGAGTGTTGTTCAAGGAACATTTTCATTAGGACTGAGGTACCTAAGACACCCTACAGACTTTTAGCAGTGCTGGACCAGTGCTGTCCAAAAAACCTGCTTGTTCTCAGTGCTGGAGGAGCAGGAGAGCTTCAAGTCTCAGTCAGTAACACCCAGCTCCAGTGAGGAAGAGCTTTCCTTCTTTATTTTTTTCCTAGACAGCTTGAGGTTTTTGTTTGTTTGTTTGTTTGTTTTGATTGTTTGTTTGTTTGTTTTTTAAAATTTTAACTCGAAGGAAAGGAAACCACAAAATACAGCAAATAAACGGAAGTCAGGGGACGGAGCTGAGGATTTTGAAGGATGAGTAGGTGCATGAACACACAATTACATCCAAGGACAAGGTCACTATTGCTTTCAGAAAATGCAGCCCAGCTTCACAGTTATATAGGAATGCTTGGAAGAAGTCAAGAGGTGGGAAAGAAACACCTGTAGGCTGCTTGGAATTCTGAAAAGTTTTCATTATAGTCCCTCATGGTGGGAGGTTTTAAGGAAATGTAATAGTCCTGAGTTAAGAAGGAGGTTCCCTGTGTGAAAAAATGCTTGTCTGAAAGGTGACATGCAGGAGGGGTGAGTTACAGAGAGGTCAGGGATGCTCTTCACAGGGATAGGGTTGGGATGTGTGGGGCTCTAGAAACCTTCAGCTGGGAAAATTGCAAATCACGAAGTGGTGATATTTATGGACAAAAGAAAGTTTAACCAGAGCATGAAGGATAATGTCTGACTTAATGAAGTGAAAAAAACATTTATATGAGACTCACTGAGCATTACAGTGGAAGAAATAATTCAACTGTGAAGTGATGGTGTTTTGAAAAGATGGAGAGAACTTAATTTCCTAATTTCATGCTATTTTCCCATCTAAAGCAGTGGACTCTCAGCTCCTGTTGCTGCCCAGGAACAAGGCCTTTGGATGGCCACAGCCCAGTGGAAGGGTCAGCTCAGTGCCACTCACATCAGAAATCATGGCAGGGATGGTGGTGAAAGGGGAGCAGGACAGAACAGAGACCATGCCCTTAGGTAAATCCACAGAACATTTACCTCTTGGGCACTGTTTGGAGATTTGGTCTTTCTCAGAGGCTCAGAAGAGATGCAGGGATGGGCAGGAACCCTCTGATACTTCCCTGTGAGGAATGAGCAAGTTGGCAGATGAGGAGGGAGATGGTGGGGTGTGACAGTGGCACTGAGGGAGTGGATGAGGATGGGTTGTGTGATTTCTCTTCCAATGCAAGGACCAGAGACACTGAATGAAGCTGGCTGGTGACAGGCTCAGAACAAGCAAAAAGAGGGGTTTCTTTGCAGGACACACAGCTGAGCTGTGGAAGTTGTTGCTATAGGAGGTCATGGATGCTAAATTTGCTGGACCAGAAGGGAAGCAGGACAATTTCATGATTCAGAAATCATTGAAACCACCTTCAGAGGTAATTCTGGATCAGAGGCTGCAGGAAGGACAAAGAGGTGTTGGGAACATTTTGCTGTCCTGTTCTTAGACTGCTCCTAAAACAAAGTTTGGCCTCTGTGAGATGAGACAAGTTGGACTACAGGGATGTTATCCAGGCCCACCCTCAGACTGCACTCAGCAGGATGCCCTGGAGATGTGGGATTGACCTGAGGGTACCGTGGAAGCAGATCCTGGTCACAGGAGAAGTGATATATATTTAAATATATAAGTTATATATTTAGATATAATGATTTGTCATCAAGAAATATTTTTATAATTCTCTTTTCCCCAGTAGTTTTGTCTTTGTGTTTCCTCAGTTACACCAGTGAGCTTTGAATTGCTGGAGTTTTTGCAGGGCACCATTCCCACCTTCCAACCTGCCTGTGACACCACTTGGTCAAAGTCTGGGAACCGAGCTATGGACACAAGCATGTGGCTTTCCTCAATAGAAAAATCCCCAATGAAGGAGTTGGGAGCATCACCTCCCTTCTGGGCACAGAGGAGCATGAGTCTGGGGTCAGGGCTGCACCTGAGACACCTCAGTCTGATGATCTTCCAACTCAAACATTCTGTGATTCCAGAATTCTGCTCCCTGGGTAGCAGCTGGCAGCCCTGCTTGGCCATTCAGTCTGCAGGATGGAGCTGTCCACTGTGGTAGTAAAAAACCTCTAAACTTCAGAGTTTGAAAAAGCACCAGGACACCCATAGCACGGACTGAGTGGGGTTATGGAAGCAGCCAGCCCGGGCAAGCAGCCCCAGCTGCTCTGGGGGTGGCAGAGATGATAATGGGAATACAGAACCACAGAATGGTTTAGCTTGGAAAGGACCTTAGTTCCAGCCCCCACATTATGTGGACTTGGCATGCTGTTCAGTGGGATTTAGCCCAGCTGCTTTAATATTTTATTTCTGTTGTTTTCTTTTCCTCTCTGTGCTCTCAGTACATTTCTATTTTTTTTCTGGTCTCATGCTTTCTCTGATGATGCATTTTCATTCACAGGAGGGCTTTTAATTGCTGCGAAGGACTTCAGTCAGTGCTGCACATTTATCCTCACCCTCAGGATTTCAGACACTTCTAATGGGCTGCTAACCACGGGACAGCGATGGCACAGGCACTGCCGGGTGTGTGGATTTTTCCTGGAGCAAACGAAGCATAAATATGATTTCCGTCCTCCCTTTCACACGCCTACAAAAGGTCATTAAAGTAATTCTGCTTCTCCCCTTTCGCCTCGCTCAGATTTTAACAGCGGGAGGATGCTGACGGACAGGAACGAAACCCGGCTCTCGAATTCCTCCTCGGCTGCCTCCTCCTTTGCACGGGGAGGGCTGGGGCTGCAGGAGGCGCTCATCGGGCTCGTCCTCACCCTCATCGACCTGGTCACACTGCTGGGAAACACCGTCGTGTTCCTCTGCCCCGTGGTGGAGAGGAGGCTGCGCACCGTCACCTACATGTTCATCATGTCCTTGGCCACGGCAGATTTCCTCGTGGCCTGCCTGGTGATGCCCTTCAGGTGAGGAGTGTCCCCGGGCTGTGAGCAGGACAAATGTCCTTTCTCCCAGCTCTGCCCTTGGAGCAGGGCTGGGATTCAGCTGCTCTCCAAAGAGCTGAACCGTGGGTTGGTGGCTGTATGTGCTTCCCTGGCTCTGCTCTGTGTTGTGGATCCCCTTGTAATTCATGCAGACACAATTCCCAAGGGTGTTTTTCCTGTTGGCCACACAGCTGGCTGTTGATTCCCAGCTTTGCACATGGAGCTCACTGAGCTCCCTCTTCCTCTCCCAGGACTAGCCCTGCATATGGAATGTAAGGAATTTATTCAGGATAAGCAGAGCATTTAGGCTTCCCCTGTATTTCATGGAGGCAGAGGCACTTGAGAGGGCAGGTGCCCCTGCATGAGGTTTATATTTATGGGAGCTTCACTACCTGGCTAAACCAGTGAAACAAAAGCAGAAAGCAGCTGACTTGGTGATCCTGACTGTCTTGTCCTGCAAAGCAGCCATAAGTTTGTGTAAATCAGGGAACTGCACCCTGCTTTGAGTTCATGGGGCAATATGAGGAAGCTGAACTCTTTTCATGTTCTATGCTTCAGTTCTCATGGGACTGCCTATTCCTTTGAATTTGGCACTGAAGAATATTGTCCCAACAAGCAACCACAGACTGAGTTAAAAGTTCGTGTTACCAGGTGGAAAAAAGCAGTTAATGATGATCTTTTAAAAAATATTACTGCTAACTCAAATTCTATGCTTGATGAATTTTAATTTCAGGTTCTGAAATGATCATAGAATCTTACTGTGGTTTGGGTTGGCAGGGACCTTTAGGGTCATCTAGTCCAACCCCTGCCTGCAGGGACACAGGCACCTGGACCAGGTTGTTCAGAGCTCCATCCAACCTGGCTTTGAACACTTCCAGGGATGGGGCAGCCACAGAATCTCTGGAGATCCTCACTGTGAAAAATTTCTTCCCCCTATCTATTTTGAACCTACTTTTAGTGATGTTTTACTTAAAACAACAAAAATTACAAAGAGGAGCAAAGATCAGAGCACGGCTGGTGCTTTGTGCCCCTCCTGATTATCCTGGTGCTGCCTGGGGGGGAGATCTGCCAGCTCCTGGTGGGCCACTGGTGAGGAATGGACCCTGCTGGCTCCATCAGCACTGTCCAGCCCTGCCAGCACAGTGGCTGCTGTTTCACTCTTTCCCACTGTTCTGGCTTCACAGCTATGTTGCTCTTTTGGATTTCAGTTTGCTCCTCAGTTGGCAGGTTATTAGGTGCCAAAGGGAAAGAAAAGAAATGATCTTAGGAGGCAGTTTGGCTCAGGAAAATGTGACAGAAGGGGAAAATAAATTTGTCACTTTGTGTCTTAATTTCATAAGAGTAACACTTTTGTTCCTGACTTGGCTGGTTTGCAGGAGTGGTTCAGCTGAGCTTAGCTCCTTGTCTGAGCACTCCAGCCAGTCTGTCATTTCCAGGCTGAATATTTCCAGCTATTCTTTTCCTCTGCAAGCAAAAGGGCAAGGCAGAGGTGACTTCATTGTGTGGGGTTTTTTTTGGCTTTTACTACTCTTTCTTATCCAGCATAATTTCCAAGCTCCAGAGACTTTTTACCTCAGAGAAGAGAGGCCAAGGTATCCACTACCCCGTGCTGTGAGAGTGTCTGCAGGTCAGGTGCATCCCACCAGGTTGTGCAGCTGAGAACTGGGCACCTGCTCCCCTGGGATCTGTGTGCTGTCCTGACAGCAGCACATCTCCTCCTGGGAGGCCAGGGCACACCACAGGCTCTGCAGCATCTCTGGGGATAAGGAGAGCTCTGAGGAATGGCAAAGCAGCACCCAAGTCCAGAACTGACCCGTGCCCCAATTCTGATTTCCCCTCTGTAAAAGAGCCATGAAACCTTTCCATGTGTGTGCTGTGGGATCCTCCAGGCTGCCCTAGATGCAGGGACAGGCTCTGCTGTAGTTTGCTTGGATTTTTGCATGGAATCCCACAAAACAAAGAGCTGCTGAGGGCTGGGACCCTCCAGTCAACTGAGTGAACTGATGCTGAAGAGATGTAGATCAGGGACTGTTTCCTGACATCAGGTTGAATCTTTCTCCCTTGCTGGACACCTCAGCACTGCAGCTCAGCAGCCCTGATCTCACTGTATTTAACCAGCAAGCTGGGAAGTTACAGGATAATTAAAGCTTTGCATGACTAGGGAGTTACTCATCAAATTCAGTCACAATTGTGATTTCAGCAGCCTTAGGAGCTGCAGAAAGCTGGAGAAAGAGAGGAGAAGAAAATGGCATCTCACTAAATGCATCAGCCTTCCTACAGCTGCCATATGCTCCTTCCTTCACTGCTCACTTCTCACAGGCCCCTCTTGACTTTGTTAGGTGTATTTTTGGTACTGTGTCTGCTTTTTGCTGGTGTGTTTACCTTGCTGAAGCATTTATGAGCCACATAATGTACAAGCTGCATGGGATTCCTCCTAGGGTGTTGATGTTTTGTATTTTTTTAACTAAGAGTGTAAATCCTTTCTAGTTTTGAAGCATTCAATTGGATGTGAAGTGAGTTTCTTGGAGATGTCCCATGCCCCAGGAATTGGGGAGAAATCATAAAAGACTGTGCTGTGTCAGGCACTGGGAAGATGCTGTGATAAACAAAGCTGTGCAGACGTAAATTTGGGGAGCTTTGTGGGGCAAAGCACCTCTCTCAAGGCACTTAGGCTGCAGGAAGCATAGGTTTACTCTTGTCCAGCTGTGGGGTGCTCCTTTCTTGGGCTGTGCTTTGAGGATGAATCCCTGCTGTCTGAGCTGCGTGCCCACCTTTAGTACCTGTGTGATAAAATACAGCATTATCTCAGTGCAGTCACAAAGGAATAGTCACAGAATGGTTTGGGTTGGAAGGAACCTTAAAGATCCTCTTGTTCCAGCCCTGGGCAGGAACACCTCCCACTAGACCAGGTTGTTCCGAGCCTCACCCAGCCCGGCCTTACACACCTCAAAGGACTGCACAAACAGCCCTTCCAGCTCTGATTCCCACCTGTTTTCCCTCACAGCATCATTTACGAGGTGACAGGGATGTGGCTGTTTGGGAAGCTGTTCTGCAAAGTCTGGATCTCCTTCGATGTCATGTTCTGCACCGCATCCATTGTCACACTGTGCTTCATCAGCCTGGACAGGTACTGCTCCGTGGTCACCCCCTACCACTACTCCAGAAGGATGTCCCGTGGCAGGTGAGTGCAGTTTATCCTCATTTTGGGTCCCAAGCTGTCACTTGGCCATGGCCTACATTGATCTGAGGCTGAACCAGCTGTTGACAGGTGCTGCCCAGCAGCAGTGATGTGCCAAAAGGAACTTTCACCATTTAAAACTGCAGAAATGCTTAATGTGGTGCAGGAGAAGACAAGGAAGATGCAGCTGAGGGGGGTTGGATGGTGTTTGTAGGAGAATATTGTTTGAGCTAAGAAAGGTTGTAAAATGGGGTAGAAACCGGTGATATGGGCTGAGTTGGACCTACAGGTTTTTCCCTGTGCAGTCATTTCACAGGCATTTCACAGAATCACAGAAAAGCTTGGGGTGGAAGGGACCTTAAAGATTACCTTCTTCCATCCCCCTGATGTGAGCAGGGACACCTTCTACTACACCAGGTTGCTTCAGCCTTGGCCTTAAACATTTTCAGAAATGGGGAAGGACTTTGAAGAACTAAAGACTAGGTGAAAGGAGACCCAGAAGGATGCATGTAGCAGTAGTCTTCCCTCTCTAAAACTCACCATCTTTTCTGCAGTGATATTCAGGGAAAACAGAGTTTCTGAGCTCCCATGGGGGTTTCATGTGAAAAGCTGAAGTGAGGACCTGCAGGGTGGGGAAACTCATCTGAGGGTGGGCATAGAGGACACTGTAGCAGTGGGGTGCTTTAGAGGGTGGGTTCAGGCTTTTCTAGACATGTTTTTCCCACTGTCACTCTTACTGTGTGTGATTTGTGGGTCACAGACAAAGAGAGGAGGGGACTGTGTGGCCCCCCTTGCAGATTCTGTCATCTGGTGTCCATCAGTTCCACCCCCATCAGGCCTTAGAGGCTGAGATAATGGCCAGATACTAAAGCTGAAAGCAAAAAAAAAATCTACATGCTGTTGTTTAAAATACTAACAAACATCTTCTGTAAAACCTTTCCTCATCTTTCCTCAGCCAGCTTTGAGCACTCCTTAAACTGACCCCAATTCTGTCAACTACAGACCAATTACCCAATTGTTAGAGACACGCACGTCTGGACTCGTACTCCAGCTTTTTTCCCTTCTCCACGCCCTGCTGGACTGCTCAGCAGCGATATCCCACACAGGTTACCATGGGGATCGAATCGTACTGGATGTTCTCAACTCAAAATTACTCAGACCCTCTCTCCCCTCCACATCTCTTTCCTTTTGCAGATGCATCGTGATGACCTGCACGGTCTGGGTATATTCCTCCCTCATTTCCTTCCTTCCCGTCATGCAAGGCTGGAACGAGATCCCCGGGGTGGACTTCGATGCGGGCAGGGAATGCATCTTCGTCACCAACTGGGTTTTTGCCATTGTGGCTTCCGCCCTGGCATTTTTCCTGCCCTTCACGGTCATGTGCAGCATGTACTTCTTCATCTACCGCGCCTCCCGCCTCAAGGCCACCCGCATCGTGTCCCAGACGCTGGAGATCCACTACCACCCCAAGAGCAAGAGGCAGAACCACCTGCAGCTGGAGAACAAGGCCACCAGGACCATCAGCATCATCATCTCCGTGTTTGTGCTGTGCTGGCTGCCCTACTTCGTGCTGAACGTTTGGCTGGCGGCCAGGGGCAGCGACTCGGCCAGCACCGTGCTGCTCGGCACCTTCAAGATCATCACCTGGCTGGGCTACTGCAACTCCACCATCAACCCCCTGCTCTACGCCTTCCTCAACAGGGACTTCCAGCACGCCCTCAAGAAGCTGCTGGTCTGCAGGCGCAGGTCTCAGGTGGACGTCGGGGAAGACATGGTTTCCATAGCCACGTTTGCCAAGACTGCTCCAGAGCTGGAATACAGCGTGACGGTGCCCAACGGTGCCCCCAAGGGCAAGCCCAAGTCATAGGGATTCGGGATCGGTCACTGGAGGTGGTGATACAGAAAGTGCTGGAGCACATCCTCGTGGAAAAACAAAGGGTAGGAAAAGAGGGGAAGGAGGGGCTGGAATATTACAGCTGGGAACAATACAACAAAGATGCATTTCTTCACCCTCCACGGTTTCAATAAGGAGGAACTCAGATATTTTAGGGGCAATTTGTTATTATAATGGAACTAATTCATTCCTGGATAATTATTTTTCTAATGAACATTTCCCAAGACAAATTCAACCTTCATCTTGGGTAAAAAAACCCAAACCAGTATGGTATAACATGACCTTACATTTGTGCACATCCTGGTGATCTTTGTCAAGTGGGACAGTGTTTCTTATCAAGCCACTGTAGCTTCTCATCTCGAAGTTTCATTACAGATTTGACCAGTTTTAGTAACTCCATCTGTGCCAATCTGTGTATGGGAATTAGAGGAGGGATGTGGCCAAAGAGCAGAGCTCACTTCCTGAAGAGGCACCACTCTGCAGCCTGGGCTGTTGCTTAGGGTTCAGCTCACTGGCTTCTGAAACATCTGGATATTCAGAACTTTCTGTGGTTTTCTGTGGGTTTCCTTGTTAATTCTGGAAGGGGACATTCCATGTGGCAGACCCCAGGAGATGACAAAGGCTTGCTGTAACACCAGGAGCACTGTGGTTTCAAAGCTACAGGTGGCTGACACCATCTGAATATGGGATATGAACAGGAACCCGTGTGTACACTGTGGTATCTACCACAGAGACAGAAAAAAATCCTGATTAATGTAAATTATTATTTTTACTACTCCCAAGTGCTTGTCTGGACTTTCAACAGCACTGGCTCTCTGCAGGAAAGACACAATTGCCTCACTGAAGGGTTACTCTGAAAAGGTAACAGGACTGTCCTCAAGAGGTAGCAAAATGCAGTAGGACCTGCCTGGAGCAGCTGAGCTACTGAAGATGCCAGCACAAGGGTCAGGAGTTCTCTCTCAACAGCCTGATAGAAAAAACAGCCCTGAGCTGGGGTTCAACAGTGGCTCTCCTATGAAATGACTTTTCAAGGAGAGGGTGAGGTGTTCCAGACCCTACAGCTCCAGCAACAAGATGGAAGTGGTAAGTAACTACACCTTATTCTGGGGGAAGCATCCCGTGGGGCACAAAGGTGGACAGGGCAGGAACCCTGCTGCAGTCACCCAGGTCATTTTGATAAAACAGGATTTCATTCCCAAGAACTGTGGGGGAGGAAGGCAGCTGAGGGAAAGGCAACATCCTATGAAAGAATAGGGCAGGACCCCAATGCTGCACAGCAGAACCTCAGACCGAAGCTCCTTCAGCAGGGCTGTGAGCTCACAGCTATCCCAGTTTGGGTGTTTTTCCACAAAACAGCTGGCAGGAAAGTACACATCATCCAGAGGAAAACCTCTCAGATTAGAGAAGAGCCTTTCTCTGTCAAACCCTGGAGCAATAAGGGACAAAGACAGGGACAACACATGCCAGTGCTTAGAGAAGCCAAGACTGACCAGGCAGTTCAGAGCTGAGCATGGCCAGATGCTGTTGTGGATGGACAGGGACCTCACAGGGGAGGACTCATCCACACCTTTGAGGGCAGGTGTAACATCCCAGAATATGCAGACACACCTGGATTGAACACATATGCCAGTTCTGGTACTGAAATGCTGCAGGGCCCTTGGAATAGGCAGCTACCCACATCCAGATATAAAGCAAGTCAAAAATAGCTTATTCCTAATTTCCTGTGCTCTACCTGTAATCACTGAGCTGGCAGGGAAGGCAAAGAGGCTCCACATGTGGCCATTTCACTGGGCAGCTGTAGCTGATGCAAACAGGGACATCCAAGGGAAGAGGACCGCTTAACTCTCCTGCTTTAAGCCAGAGAAACATAAATTCTGTTCCTGATCAGATATTCACTGCAGCATTCTGGTTTCACCTGGACAAGCCAGTATGGAGGAGAGTTATCCATGAGGACATGGAACACAATCCTTGCAATCTACTTCTGCCTTATCATAAAGCTGCAGGGTGTCAGCTGGTTTAACTGCTGTCACAGTGTCACACCACGGTGCAGTAATCCCCAGAAGGATTTGAATCCAGTATCTTTTTAGGAAACTGATCTCAGAGACTTGATCAAATTGAAGTCTGTAAAACAAAATACAAAATATGACTGTACAAGAACAGTTCTAACAGCACAAGAATTATCCCTTCTCCCCTCTGGTGAGAGATTGCCTCCATAATCCCCCCAGTTTAGAGCTCAGCTCCCCTCTTTCTCCAGATGCTACCTCACATCCAAGCAGCACATTCAGTTCTGCGTCATCACGCACGCTGTGGCCAGTGTGAGACAAGGAAGAAAAGGAAGTTTCAGGAATGCAGAGCCCATCCTGTTCCCACTGCACAGGGCTGCCATCTGCAGCACACACCGATGCAGGCTTCCAACAGAAGCAACTACTATTTTGTCTTATAAATAAAAAAAAGTTTATTTCATCATTTAGACTTGAAAGAAGTCACAGTAATCAATGCACTCAACAATTACAGCAAGTGCATCCTGTACACCACCAACCCAAATGGATTGATTCTGTATTTTATAAATAAAAATTAACATATTTACAGTGAGAAATAAAAGCATGGCATTAGGCAGTTAGATTAGCAGATTACACAAATGCCTACCAGTTGATTTTTTTTTAAAAAGTACAAATCTACAAGATTACATACGACACGTATGACTTAATTAGGCTTAAATTTTCAGAATCACAACATTTTTGTACATAATTTTGACTATGGCTCCTCCAACCACTGCCTATAAAACCCCCCCATTTAATGGCAAAAAGCTCCTTTTCCTTCTCTACAGCTTCATCTGTATAAGATGCATTCCCTAAGATCTACAGTAGTGCAGAAGTATGAAATGATTTCTTCTAATGACAGGCTATGGTCAGTGACAATATGTACAACTGTGGTACTTTTTTGCTTTAAAAATAGTGCAGATTCCCAGTTTACCCACCAGGGACAAAAATGGAGTCAAAGTTCATTTCAAAATCATCTTCATTTCACCAAAGAGCAAGTGATCCAGATAGACACTCACTAGGTTTAGAGACTGTAATTTGCTCTATAAAAATACAGTATTTTAATTCTATTTACATGTTACAGATCTCTCACTCACCCAGCAAGCTGACATTTACAAGCTTCAAAAAAAAAACAAACCCAAGGAACCTCCCCAAAAAGGATAATGGAGCACAACATTGGCAAGCACAGCAGCTGGACCCATCTGCTTAGGAGAGCAAAGGTAAGGAAAATGGAATGTGAAAGGTTTGGTTACTGGGCTTTGTTGGCTGTCAAAGTAAACAGAAATCTGTCCAACACGTCTTACACATTAAAAATGGCAAAAAAAAAAGCTGAAGTAAACTATTCCCAAGATAAACATTCTGCATCATAGGATCCTTCTGCTGAACAATCCCTGTGAAACCTGCCGAGTGGAAGAAGTGATCCTGAGGATAGTTATTTGCTTGGTTGTCTGGAATGTTTATTTCCTGATAGACTCATTGTCCGTGACCTCTGCCTGAGCACGGGTTTGGGAGGGAGCTCCAAGTCTTCAAAGACAGGATTTTCTATGATTGCTGCAGCCTCTGGTCGCTCAGTGGGACTTGGAGAGAGCATATCCTTCACCATGTTGTACTGAAAGAAAACACAAGACATATCACATGAACCAATCCATACACTCTTCCTCGTTTTGTGTCCTGGCTTCAGCTGTGGCTGTGTGAACTGCTGGAAAATACCCCCAGCTGCTTTGTGAGTTATTTGGGTGTTAGTGCTTTGGCTCAGTAGTTTGAAATGCACTAAATATTTTAAATATATCACTGTGCATCTTTTAAAGTGTCTTTGCTGTCAAGGACTGAAAATGATTTTGCAAACCAAAATGGACTCAAGGTTTAATAGAGTTATAAAAAACTTCAGATTATATGCAATCAAAATTAAATAAACATAATTTAAACATAATTTTTAGATTCACATTTAAGCCATCACATATTTAGCCACACTAAATTTTTCTTGTGGCAAATTAGAGGTTTTCCTTTAAATATACAAGTAGTTTGAATATTTGTTTCAAATTTAATCAGAATTAGTGTCCTGCTCCAGGTGAGCACAGTACAACCCCTTCTCCCAGGCAGCCTTCAGCTGTAAAGCATGAAAGGCTGGCCTCATTTGGCCTCTGGTCTGAAGCTACCCTGAACACCTGAGAAACTCAGCTTTTTACTGGGGAGCTTTGTACATCACCTCCTCTTTACCTGCAACCACATCACTTTACAGACCTGACTAATGAGAACACAGCACCATTTGCTCCTGTGATTTCCCTCTTGGGAGCTCCAGTTCTGGAGGGGGATCCCATGCAGCCAGGTGCTTCCTAGAGCCTTTCCTTTACCTGTCTGAAACTCTGCACTTTCTCTTTGGGAATATGGATTTGTTGCAGGAAATCAGGACAGGATGTATGTGAAATGAGGGACTGTAAGTGACAAAGGGAAGCCATATAAAAATGTGTTCCTGGAGGAAAACTGTGACACAAGTGTCATCGTGCCCACTATTGCAATGTTATAGCTTAGAAATGCAGAGAAATACTGGGATAGAGAAATGGATCTTAATAACAGGAAAGCAACCTGGTTTCTCCATTTTTACTTGCAAAGCAATAGGAAAGCAAAGAAAAAAGCTGTAATTATTAATGAAAAGGCTACAATCATCAGCATCAGGTGGACCTACCTCTTGTGCGTATTTCTGTGTGAACAGTGGGGGAAACTTCAAATTTCTAACATCACTTAAGGTCTGCAAAAATATGAAGAACAGCATGTAACTTTTCCAAAATATTATTCTTTAGTAATATTACCCTAGCCTTCGAAATTATGCAAAGGAATCAGCCTGCAGAAAAGAAAACCCTTTGTTTTAAAGCATTGCTTTAGTGGTTAAAAATCACAACCTAGTTGAACAGGTGAGTTGCTGCTTCCCTAGGTATTGAGTCTGCAGCAGGAGGAGTTGTGCTACAAGAATTGTGATCCCTGCAGTTTTAAATCAGATACATAAACTTGTACTTTCTCACTTTAGCTGAACAAAATAAACAGATCTGTGCTCCACCCATAACTCCCAAGATGGTCTGCACCAATATTAAGACATATGAAATGACTGTCTGTGCATCACCAATGTAAGCACCAGTCTCTGTTTAACATTTAAGGAGGATTGAGAAGATTTATCAGCAGTTTAGAAAGAAGTTGTGTATTTCTGTGCTTCTTTCATACAAAGGCCACTGGCTCCATCTAGTGACAGTGTTTTTCCCATGTTCAGCCAGAAGCACAGTATTTAGCACTTCAATTTTTTTGGAAGGATCTCCTTTTACAAAAGTTTGAGCACAAAATACAGGAGTTCTAAAGTTAAATCAAAATTCATTTCTCAATTACTCCATTGGAAGCATAAAGCTAACAGTGATGGGCAACAGCTAAACCCCTGCTCAAGAGACCTGAGTTTGATGACATTAAAATGCTTCAGAAAACTCTCCTTTTCTGTCAGTTCAGTCTGCATTTAGTGATCTGTTTTCCAGCATGTCATTTGGAAATAAATTGCACTGCTACTGACTAACTGCTCGCAGCTTGAGACAGAGGCAGCTCTCACGCTCCACTTCTGGGGATTTTTCCAGCCAGTTGTCACAAATTCCTAGAATTTGCTGGGTTACTTGGTCAGGCAGAGCATGTTTTGCTTCAGCAAGCAGTGCTAATGCTTGGCTGATGCCAATAAAACCTCAGTGTAACAACTCAGAAATAACTATTGAAGTAGCCAAACTCTAGAACCTGGCAATCCAAGGGCAGGGGTTTCTTTTTAGCAAGAAGAGTGAAATGACAGTGAAAATCCTGGAAAGTCAGGGCACTCTTAAAACTCTCTTGAAGTAAAAAATTCAAATTAGATGGAATTTTGGTTTCATTCTGATTACTTGCTCTGCTTCTGTCCTTAGGAGAGAAACTGCAAGGGCATAAGCCTGCAATCACTGCTGCAAGAGATCTGAGAATGCAGGATGGCTCTTTCCTGGGTATTTTGTTTCAGTAAAACTGATTTAGAGAAATTGAAAGTGGTTTCATTGCCAGGGGTTCAAATTAAACACCAATTCCTCCTCTAGCCTATATTCCTTTTGCCATTAAAAGCCAGAGCATTTTAATCAAGAGAATGCAACAGATGAAGTGCTTGGTCACGCTGCTGTTCAAGTTGTTTCTTACCTCTCTACTGAACCCACCCCATCTTCACCTGAGAATATAACCCCCCAAACACATTTAAATGATAAATACAAGTTTTAATGACTCTTTCTTTCCTGCACAGGTTGTCACAGAGGAGAGACTTTTCTGCTGCAGCCCCTGTTTTCCATGAAGTTGTTCCTGAGCAAGATGGATCTCACATTTTAACAGCAAGCAAGAGCTGTAATGCACCATCAAACATCCCAAATTTGCATCTGGTGCAATGAATGTCATCAGTTATGGGAAGATTGTGCTTGAAGCTTAGCAAGACTCACAGCTAAGACTCACTATAGGAAAAGGAACAGCAATTTCTCACCAAGTGCTGTGGGTAAAAAGGCACTGCAGATGCAAATGAAGGAAGAAATAATCAAATGCACAGCATGGTTCCAATTCTTGAATGAAAACCAAGCTGCTAGGCTTAAAGTCACAAGCTATATTTGTTGCTTGAGTTCTTGGATATTGTAGTTCAATAGTTTCTCTTATTTGGCTTGACAACAGAGGAGCTTTGTAAAGAAATTAAAGCCTCAATTCAAGTGCACACATTAGGAAGACTGCAGTTTATTTTCAGTGATTCAAGGGGTCTGTACAAGGCTGATAAAGAAGTTGTGCTCCTAGCTGCAAGGCTTTTCTCCAAAGAAAACAGAACAGGAACCTCTTGCCAGTGTCTCACCAAGCAAATAGCTCTTTTAAACAAATGCTCAGACTGAAGATAACCCAACACCACACATACCTTGACCCTCTCCATCTGTGTGCTGAAGGGGTAGAGCAGCTCAAAGAGGATCAGTCCCAGAGAAAAGATATCCACCTTGTGGGAATAGGTGTTGCCACAGATCTGAGAAGGCAAAATCAGGGTCAGGGCAATCAAGCTACTCACTGGATGCAATTACCCACAAAGTAAACAACACCCTTGCAAGTTCACCTGTGGAAGTCAGCAGCCCTGTGCAGAGCTGAAAGCTGCAGCACAGGAATGCTGGCAAACTTCAGCAATGGGCACCAGGGAGCAAGGTCCTGATCCTCAGCTCCTCTGTGCTGCAAAGCAGAATGTTTCACCTTACTTAAACCTCATGCACAAGAGGGTGTCCTTCCTCAATTAAGTGGTATCTTTTACAGTTACCTTTTTATACTGCACTAAAAGCAAGAAAAATGAATGCATCCAGTCTGAATAATTAGCCACTATTTTTTCTGCAACAAATACATATATTTAAATATTCATTTTGGAATTCAATTTAGCTCAAAACTCTATTTTGATGAGAAAGAATTTAAGTGATTTGATTGCAACACTTTACTAGGAGTGCCTGATCTTAGAGCTCCCAAAAATTCAGGGCTCTTCCAGGCACTGCCAAATATATCTTTGGAGAAGAGAGCACAAACCTGTTCCGGGCTCATGTAGAGTTTGGTCCCTACTTGTCCTGTGTGCCTGGCATAAGCTGGCATTGGGGTCAGAACTGATTCCTCCTCCTCATCTTGGTCCATAGCAGTCACCAGTCCAAAATCTCCAACCTTTACTATGTCATCCATTGTGAAAAATATATTGGAAGGCTGAGAAAACAAAGAGGTGAAAAGAAAAAGTAAGTAACAAACAAGTGTCTGTGTTTCAGTGGTTACAACACTTGGTTCTAACTCAGAAGCTGTCAGGGTTAAAAACACTCACTGAACTGCTGAAGGACAGCAGTTAAGAATTGTAACTATTCAGGAAAAAGGAATCACTCCTGCATTAACCACTGTCTCTTCCTGCAACTCAGACTGCTCATTTCTTGTCATCCAGCAGAGGTTTACCAGCAGCACACTGGTCTGCTGAGGAACACACACAGAGGCAACACTGCTGGGAACAGCTCAGGTAAGTTATCCAGCTCCCCATCACAGGACACTCACACCACATGCTGCAGTTCCATCTCCTGGGCTTTTGTATTTTAATCCCTAAGTGTTAAAGTAGTTTGCTGTATTATTAACCAGCACACAGCATGTCATCTTAGTGTTAAATTATAGATGCAATGGGAACAAGGTCTGCTTTTCAAGGCAACTGTGCAGTTTAATATGTGGGAACAGCTGTCTGCATCACAGAATTAGAAGTTTATTTTTGATAGAAGCTTAAGAACTCTGCATTTCATAAAGGCAGCAACAGTGATGATGTGGCTTAATTCTCCTTCAGCTTTTTTGCCACCCACCACCATCCTTGGCTTAGTCTACTGATAAAAGAGACTGGAACAGAGATGTCACTTTGCCAATGGTGCACATGCCAGACAGTTTTCCAAGAAATTTGCTTCCTGGCTGATAGAACCCACCAAAAGAATGATTATTCCCTTGAAATATAACCACTCCAGCTGGGTTACAAATACAGACAGTTTTTGGGGAAGAACAGACTGATCCTGCAAGGGGAAGGAAGAAGCAGTACAGGGCCAAGCTGTGAGGAACCAGGTGGTGCTGGGCAAGCTCCTCTCAGAGCTCCTGGACCCTGGAGGCTGGGAGAACGTGGTCTGTGCTTTGCTGACATAAGCCCTCCAACAGGAGCATCCAGACAGACAGAAGGCAACACTTTTCCACAAGATTAAGGACCACAAAGCTGACCTAAGTCCATCTGACTTCCTCAGTTAAAGGCAAAGCCATTGTGGGCACGAGAAACAAGACAGAGAAAAAAGCCTTCATTTTTTGTTTTCAGTCAATGGCCAGCTCTGAAGGAAGCACCAGAGAAACAGTTCCACAGTGCCCACCTCCTGCCTCTGAAACTGCCTTCTGAGCCAGGTCTTACCTCCCACTATATTTCCCTGTAATAAGCATCCAGCCCTTTGGAGTCACAGTGCCTTCAGGGCACAAAAGCCACTGCCCTGTAAACCCACAGCACCTCCAGGCTCTGGCTGAAGCATTTACAGAGCACCCACCCCTCAGTGCACACCCACATGGTCTAAAGTCTTGATATCAGAATTTTAATGCTCAAGGAACAAACATCTCCATTAAGAGCTTGTATCCCATTGCCTTGATCTCCATTCTCCTCCAACAAAGTCAAGATTTGTCTTGCTTCCTGGAAAAAAAAACTCCTTGGAACAGAAAGTTTATTTCAATATTTCTCTGGCTGGACACAGACTGTCTCTGAACAGGCTGGCACATAGCTTCTACAAATAAGGGGAATAGACTCTCTGTTATTGCAAAAATAAACCATCAAGATCACACTTGGGAAAAGAAAAAGCCTAAGGCAGAAGCACACAGTTTTGATTTAAATCATCAGGAGAGTACAATCAAATATAACCACCCTCTAGTTTAGTTATCTTGCCACCTGCACAAAGAAATTTCTTTCCATATTCTTCAGTCAGAATAAGAATTCTCATTTTTTCAGACAGGAATAAGCTTCTCACACATCTGAAATACTCTGTTTAATTCAATTAATGCTGCAGAATGTATCCAAGACTGTTCTTGCAGTTCTGTGAAACTGATAATTTCTTTTGAGCTGCCAAGCATGACCGACAGCTTATCCTAGGAATAACAGTAAATTCACTTGACAGACAGACTTTTGTTTCTGCACTTCATTTTCTTCAAAAGAATTTGAACTCTGACCTCTTTGCTTGCCCACATAAATTCCTGCCATCTTGTCATTACAGAATCTCTGATTAGCAGGAGCCTAATTAATGCATTTTTAATGTGCACTCTTAATTTAAATATTTAGATTACTTCTTGGATCTTTTAATATGCCCATGCAGAAATTTATTTTCACACAGATCTACCAGCTTTTGTTGGTGCCAATGAGAGCAAGAACTGGCCTCTGCTATCACTGAGCTCTGCCTGTAGCCAAGCCAAAGTAACTTTGCAGGTTATTCACTTGTTAGTGCTGGCACCAACTCTGGGCTGCATGACCAATCTCTTGGACAAATTACAAAATTAGATGAGATCTCTTCCTAGGAGCTTCTGAAAAGTATAGAAAATAATTAAATAAACTGGCTGTTGTTTTGACCAAATTAACACATAACAGACAAATAAATGTTGGTATCCAAGAATAACATCTCTACAAGCATAGAAAGTTTCCTGAAGGAGGAAGTTTTTTATCCAGGGGGACAGTTTCCAAGTTGGTAATACCAAGAAAACAAAATTAAATCTCGTGTTCAAACTGCTGCCAGCACTGAACTTTTAAGATGTTCCAACAAAACACTCCACACCTGCTGATTATGATTAACACAGTTTTAAATGAAGAGCTAGGTAAGGTTTACTGAACAGTGAGCTCAGTGAAGACTTCAGAAGGCTACAACTGACAGTATTGTTAAGGTTATTAATTAACATGTCTAGCAACATATTAGTACAGGGATTTAATTACTTTTATGGTCAGCTTCTCAAGCACTAAAGATTTGTCAGATAACTGGTTCAAGGTAATTGCCCAATGCTTATGGGAAAAGAAAATACTTGGAAGGGCTCCTGAGTTTTTCTAACCCTGACATATCCTTTGAGGATTACTGCCATTTGAACCTCCTTTTACTGCCACATCTGAGATGGCGTTTTTTAGCTTTTGCTTCTGCTGATACCAAATTATCATCTGAGAAGCCACAATTATTTCAGTAATTATTCCACTGAGGTAGGGTATTAATGCCTCCTCAAACAAGCAAAGAGAAACAGAATTGTCCACATTTGGCAAAAGGGATTAATTTCTCAGAGCCTGGCCTAATGAAACTAACTTCAGCTGGGCTCTTCAATTAAACTTTGTGCTTATTTGGTAACACATACTGACATACTGAACCTTCCAATGCTTTAAGTTGCAGCAAAATTAGGCACTAGCATAGGAGGATCATGAACAAAATAAAAGGTACAAGTTATTCCTGACTTCAGTTACACTAAACACCAGAGGTGCAAACCACCTTTCCCAGTCCTCAGTGTCTATGAGACATTAAAAATACTCTGAATCCTTCAGAAAGTTTCATTGTGATTGCTGGCATTGGCTCACAATTCCTCTCCAGGATAATTTACATTTCAATCCCAGAGCAGTAATAGTTAATTTTTACTTTCTCTAACCAAGAGTAACACTGCTCCTTTTAGGATGTTATTGTTATAGAAAGAGGGAAAATACCAGAATTAGAATCACAGAATTATTTAGGTTGGAAAAGACTTTTAAGATCAAGTCCAACTGCAAGCTCCACACTGCCAATTATCTGCTTCACTTGAAATAGTAGAACAGGATCCAAAATAGCTTTGTCACACAGCTCAGCACTGAATAACCCTGTACAAAGAACATGAATTAAAAATACCATAGGACAAATGCCACTGATCTGTGCCAGGTACAAGAAGTCTTGCTCTAAGACCTTAATTGCAGTAACAAGTGATGAATGTTTATTTCCTGGAGCACTGCACCTCCAGATTATTCTACAGACATTGATTCAGGTTTTTTAACACCCATGCTGAGGTCACTGACAGGAGTCAGTTTTTTGGCAGGCTTTGTCTCCAGTGCCACATTCCTCCCACATACAGCAACCTACAGATACAAACCTTGAGATCCCTGTGCATTAATCCTTTGCTATGCAGAAAGTCAACAGCTTCAGCAATCTGCAGAAAGATCTGCAGGCACTCTGTCCTTTCCCTCTCCTCTATGGCACATCTTCTGCTCATCCAGTCTTTAAGGTTCTCTTTCCGGCAGAGCTGCATCTGGATGTACAGGTACACCTTTGGAGAGGTGGGTTTGACTTTTTCTGCAGTGTTTTTAGAAAGGTCCAGGCTTAAACTCGTTGGCCTTGGAGGAGAAACAGAGAGGAGACTTCCTGAAGCAGATTTCTTGTTATCAGATTCCTTTGAACTTTTCCCTTTATCCTCAGAAGGACCCTCATTATGTGAAACATCAACTTTATCTTCCTTACTGGAGGCATTTCCACAGCCAGAATCCTCAAACACAATAGAGGAGGAGGTCCCTTCCTTCAGATGTACAACAGGAGCAACTGAAGAACATATTTCCAAGGAGTGCCCCAGCTCATTACTGTTGATAGTACTGTCTTCTACATCACAGCCTGTAAGGACACTGTCCTGAAGGTTTAATAGTGGATCTTCTGAGTGCTCCAAGTCCCTGTTGTCTGTGTCAGAAAATTCCAGAGGGGAAAACTGGCTTCCAGATGAATCTGACTGACCACAGGGTATCCCCACAGACCTCCCCCTTTCTGATGAAGCTGCAGTAACTTCAATGTGTTCCTTTGTTGAAAATGGCTCTGTTGTGATCTTAAATGATGGGACATCCATTGGGCTGGGAGAACTGAGTGGCCAATCAGTGCTAGAAGACAAAGTTGAGAGATCAATACTAGAGAAATTGCAGTAGATTCCAATCATCCCACTAGAAATGCACTTCCAAAAGCCCAAATTTTAACAACTGCCACCCCTGACACCTTGTGTCATACTAAAACGTGGAATGACTACCAAAATGTGGGAATCACTAATAACCAGGATTTAGCATCTGTGTCTTAGCAAGGATAATGTTTTCTCATTGAGACAAAAGTGTTGATAAAGGAATATTTAACAAGCTCTACTGCCTGGATTCCTAATGTGCAATCAGGCTCATCTTCATCAGTTTGAAAAAATCCAGCCCTTTGGAACATGCACTGTGAGGACTATTTAAAGTGCCTTGGAAGAATTACAGCTGTGAAATGTTAATTTGATGCCTGAAATATAAAGGTCGCTGTATTCTAAAAATTGTGATGCACATTAAGATGTTATTATGAAACCACCCAGCAGCCCTGTATTAGGCCTCATTCTATAAATGCCAACATACACCCACCACTTTTTCCTCTTTCTTCTCATTCTCTAACTCCTTTATCTAATTTTCCATTTTTAACCAACTTCTACCAAGCTCCACAAATTGTCAGCCTGATTATCCCTCACGTGTTTCTGCTGAAATAAATTCATTGAGTACTGTATCAGGTCCATCCAACTCAAGACAATGACAAGGAAGAAGACAGTAGAAAGGAACAAAGAAGGCAGAGATGCCAAAATTTGAAACTGAATCAGAGCAGCAATGCTCCAACCTTCCAATCACCACAAGATTCAGTTACACAAGCTCAGTTAAGAACTATGTGATATTTCCTAAGCTGAAAGAAGGATCTTAATGTAAGAGAGGGCACATAAATTAAGAAATTTATGCAGAGGGGTGATATATTTTTACCTGTTCAATTGAAAAGTAGGCAGGCTAAGTTAACAACCATCTCTCCTAGACAGTCTCTCCATCTTCCAGATTCCTCTACCAGTTTTCTAGTTCTCTTGACAAACAATCTCACATTCAATTGTTAAAAAGAGCCCCATGAGTTACCTCTCATCTTTTAACCACTGCTCATCCATCTTTTCCTGCCATCTCTCAGGAGGAGCTTCCAGCCATGCATTGAAATACCGAACAATCCCTGGATGCTCGAGCTTAGCCAAAGCCTTGACTTCCCTCATCACCTTTTCACGAGCCAGCTCCCTGTGGTTTGGGGTGAGGAGAAAAAGAGACCTGGTCACAAAAAGCAACAGCACAGCACAAAAATTTCTGCAAAGGAATTTAATCACAGCTGCCCCAGTATACACCAGGCTAGTAGCATTGCTTTTCACATCAAAACAAAAATATGTCTTAAATTCCTCAGAGTAACTGCTTTAGCTTAGAAGTGTGGGGGAGCAGAATGTGCTCCTAATGACTCAATATTTAGTCTTCCCTTTTCACATAATTACAGGCAGCAAAAACAAGAAGGAAAAGTTCATCTTCCTCTCAACTGTTCTCAAGGATAGAAAAAAAGATTTTAAACAGCAATATTCTACAGGGATGTAGAAGACACTGACATAAAAGACAGACAGCAACACCTTAGTATTTGTTTTTTAATTGGCAACAGATAAGAAGATTGCATAAGGACTATTTCTGTTCTGTGGACAGGAAAGTAGGCAGCCTCCTGTCTTACTGAAGGAATTTATCTCTTTGTAAGACTGTAACTAGACCAAATAACGTCTGATGGTTTTATTGAATTGCTTTGAACATGCTTGGAAAAGAAGAATTTAGGCTACCTTAAATCTCTGAACAAAACCTTTAATCTTAAATAGTCACTTTATTTACCACATTCAAAAAATAGTAATTCTAGATTTCATAGCTTTACCCCCTCCCTCTTGCTGTTCTAACTTGAGATTTCCAGAAGCAGTGTCTCCCATCTCCCACTAAAAGGAAGTGCTGCAAGCTCTGGGTAGGGTAATTCAGCAGCATGGCTTGACCACCTATGACTGAGAGAAAAGGTAGGGGTTGTGGGACCAGAAAAGGAAACAAATGGGCAAATGGAGTCAAAAAAGTGGGTGAGGGAGAGAGAAAATAAAGCAGAGGTGGAATCGGAAGGGCAAGGAGAGGAAGGAGAGAAGCACATTAACAGCACTGCAGTGACTGGTCCTGTTAGCAAAGGCTCCATTCATCAAGGAAATCCCCATGGAGCAGCATCCCCACAAAGGGATCTGCTATGCAAAGTATTTTAGCCAAGCAGGTCACCTCTGCTGGGATTGCATATGCCAGATTCTCTGTGCCAAAACTAAGTCAGCCCCCCATTAAAAAGTATGTCATTCATCCTAGTGAAATATCTGGGAAATCAGTTCAGGAGCAGATGGTTCTGTGTAGGAAGGGATCCCACCTTTGTTATTCTGTGTCCTAACAAACCCATTCATTACCTGTTGGGCAATCGGATCCTCTTGATGGCATAGTTGCAGTCATCTACTTTATTTCTGGCTTCAAAAACCACTCCAAAACCTCCACGGCCCAGACACTGAATTGGTTCAAAATCTGTCAGGTATCTGGGAACAGAGGGGTGTGAGGAAGGGACAGAAGAAGGGAGGGAGGATAGAGGAGAAAAATGCATTAGTATAGATATAAAAATAAAGTCATTTTTGAGCATGACTGAAGTAGTTCTGTACAGGCAAAACATGCTGAAGGACTTGCAGAATTACTTATTTTTCTCTGCTCACCCACAGTGAGCAATTCCCTATCTATGAAATGACAGTTGCTAAATATCTATTTATGCAGAATTTATCACAGGCCAGCAGAATCCATTCTGCATGCACTGGACAAACTGAAGAGGTTTTTCACATCTCCAGCTTGTGTGCCTACTGGATCCTGTGTACATAGCTCACATTTCTGTAGCTGAGTATTTTCTAAATCATGATTTACCTTTAACCCTACCCCAAATAACTGTTTCTGCAACTAGTCCTTCTAAACATCGCATCCAAAACATCATTGTTCTTAAATATCATTACTTTTCTTACTCTTCCTCATTTTAAACACTCCAGTTTTTACTTGCATTGAGTTACAAATGTACAAGAAATGGTCACATTTGCTCTGGAGCATAATGGCACGCCCATATTAAGCCTTTTGTTTTAACCAACTCCTTTGTAAAACTAATAAAGGTTTTATTTCAAGTATAGACTGCTTATTCTGCAGAGTATATGAAAAGTCATCTGCTTCCATCTGCAGCTGGCTTTCTCTGCCTTACACCATAAACACAGGAACAGATGGAGTAAACACTGATTAAGACCTACAAGGATCAATCTCCCATTTTGCATATCAGCAAAGAAGTATGAGAGCACATGTAACCTGTTGACTGTCTGGAATTTCTGAGACTAACCATAACTGCAATGTCCCATGAGTAATGGGATCACAGAGTCCTTTGTGCCAGCTGCTGATTATCCTGCAATGTCAAAGGACTGGGAGTTCCTAGGTAAGAACAGGTGAACACCTACTCTTTCTATCTCCAGATAGCATTAGCAGCCACACTGATTAAACACCCTGTTTATGTTGTGTTGAACAGACCTCACCTTGACACATATCCAGAGTTCTTGGCATCACTCCAGCTGTTGTCTTTAATGTCTCCACAAGTGGGCTCATACTTACAATCAGTCTGACACTGTGTTTCAGACTCCTTCCGCAGCTAACAAGGATTTCCAAAACAAGAACAAAACAAACAAACAAACAAAATCAACTCCTTGAGTGCCTGAGACTGGTTTGTACCCTAGATATGGCATTAAATAAATATCTCCAGACACGTCAGAAGCAGTCTAATCTGCTTGCTGAAGCAGTTAAGCAAATTGTATGTGGCAGCTGGCAGCCTTCACACACAGATTAAACAATAAATTTTGGCTTTTGATTTTGTTATCTCATTAGTTATTAACTTATTAATATTACTCATTGCAGAGTCCAAACTGAAAGAAACAGCTAAAATAATTCCTTCTGCATTTGGGATTCAGGAAAAAAAACCCACTTACTCTGCTGTAAGGGTGGGGATGGAAGAGTTTGCGCACAATAAAGGTTGTGGCCACGATACAAAATACAATGGTGCCAACAATTTCCTTCCACCAGTGAAGCAGAAGCACAGGATCCTTTTTGCGAATGTTCTTGTAATTTGTGTCATCAAAAAATCTAACTGTGATCTGGTTGCTACGTTTATTTCTCTCCCTCTTGTAGTAGGGTAAGTAATAACCATTATCTGTGCATAAAACACACAAAGAGAACACAGGTTTATTTGCAGGTACCTACAAATCAACTTTGGCTTCTCATTAATAGGTCTCCTCAACAGACATGGGGTGTTTTTATTTCCATTACCCATAATTTTAAATGGCACATTAGCAAATTCAGTTAATTAAAGCTGTGGACAACAACTACGTCTCCCTAGCTTTAAACCAGAATAGCTTCCATATGGAAAACTTGTGACAACCACCCTGAGTCTCCAGCACTGTTAGTAAATTCTGAAAAAAGTAATTCCCAAGATTTTTCCACTTCAAACAACTCTCAGTGGCAACAGCAGCACATGCAACAGCTCTTCAGTAGCAATTCCTGGCATTTTGTTGTGCTTTATGTGGCACTAATTGTACCTACATCACAATCTGGAAATCCTAGTTTGGGCAATAATGTCATAGTTCATTAAATATTTTTAAAAATACACATCTTCAAGGTCAAACAAGTGGTCATTTATTAAAATTCACAGATAATAGAACCTGGGTATTTGAAACACTTCAAAGTCTGGAACCGCACCTACCATATGGGTACTGCAGAACTGACAGTGCTCCATTGCTGTATTCC
>WEIU01003329.1:271515-297990 GCA_013389925.1 Aegithalos caudatus
TCATGAGAGTACTTGTCATTGCTGAGACACTTATCAAACTCATCAGAGCCCACCAACACTGGAGTCCTGGAAGGAGATTCTAAGCATAGAAAAGACAAAATTTTCCTGAGCTTTATTTCAAGTATGGACTGCTTATTCTGCAGAGTAGATAAAATGTCAATTGTTTATAAAATTCTGTTCTCAAATTAATTTAAAGAGAACTCCACTTGCATAATCTTACAAAATGCCTCTTGAATCAGGCCATGAGGAGTAAATTACATAGAAGAAAACATTAGGAAAGGTACTTTAGGATCAGTTACTTAATAATACTCCCCCTTGACAAGTCAGTTCACTCATTCACATCACTGTAAAAAACTTCTTCCTCTTTTTGTTGAAAAATTTGATTAGGAAGACCCAACATTTTGTTACTAACAAAAACCCTGTCAAATCCATAGTAAAAGAAAACAGACATCAAACATTTAATTACAAAAAACCCCTAAAACCACTTAATAAAGCACAAAGATATTCCTGAAGTAGTTTACACAGTTGGAAACATCAGAATAGTTTGAAACATACTGGAAACCAAAAAGTTGTCCTGTCTTTTCTGAGCTAAGGTAATCAATGAAACTCTCAATTGCTACTTACGGATTAAAGGTTTCCATTTGATTTTGGGAAGAGAAATAATTGCATTATCATTCCTGGATTCCAAAGCCTTTGGGTTGGTTGGGAATTTCTCAGAAATTCTGACTGATGATTGAAGATACAACTGGCCCCTGAACATACCTAAGTAAAAAAAAAGGATGTGTATTAGTCTTTAAATTTGGTTCTCTTCACTCCTGGAATAAAACTGTCTAGTCAAAATACATGGTTAAAAACATTTTTGAAAATATTCCTTCATATCCTAAGAACTTGAGATACTGACTCTGCTAGGCTGGATGAATTCAGTATCTTCCCTCTGTTCTAGGAAAGGAGGAGTTCAGGACATCTCATTTTTACTGGTGGAAAACTTGTGCTACAGGAAAATGCCAGCAATTTTTAAGAGCTATAAAGGAGTTTGGGATTTGCAGAAGTAAGACCTCATTCAAACTTCCTACCCTTGTTAATGCTGCACAAAACAGCCATTACCTGGAAGGCTGGAACAATCTGACTTCTTCCTAGTGTTATTCTTTATCTGTTATCCTAACCATTAATTGGAAAGCTACAAGGTGCAAAGACTTAGAGAGAAAGGCTAAGGCAAACCAAGTCTTAGAAAGCTAAAGCACATTTACTTCCCATAGACAGACAGCTGAGGAGGAGGACCTTGAGCCACTCTACTTCAAATTGTCACAAACCACACCCCATGAATCCTGACAGCTGGATGAAAACAGCCATGTAAAATCTTATCTGAATTTTCTTCACAGTAAGTTACTGCAATCAGTGTACAAATTAATGGGCAATAAGGCTGCTTTGTTAGCTGTCAACCTGTCTTCTAAAGTTTCAAGACTTTTACTCATCTCCAACGTACTGGAACTACAAAGCAATGAACATTGCAGAATCAAAATGGACAAGTTTTATGGGTTTGAAATTACCAGCACAGAAAGATTTGCTTTACTACAACCTCAACAGGGAAATGAATAATGTTTACACTACAGAAAATGCTGCAGTTGGTGTCTCACCCAAATAGACACTGGATTCTGTGGCCCCTCTGGCAGCTTCCACAAGATCTTCTTCATCTTCCAGTACCTCATTATTTGTTGTGTAACTGGTGTCATCAAACAGACTGATTGGAATTACCTTGCCATCTTTAAGCAGCCATGCAGAAGCAATTGGAGTGCAAAACTGAAGGGGAGAGAGGTAATTGGAAAATTAATGTTGTATTAATGAGCTATTAAATAAGAATAATAAAAACCAAAGTGCTTAAATTTCTTGTTTAAATTTTTTTAACAGATGCAGCAGCTCCAAGTCAGAACTTCAGTTAAAAAATTACAAGCAGATGTGTGCTCCTTTACAAAGACAGTGCCTGAAACCAAAGATGAAAGACTTGTTCAAAACATGTACTTTTGTGATATTTAATATTCTGTCTTTCCCCCTACCTGGTATTCCCATTCCAGATGTCCTCCTCGTCTGTTAAAAGCCATCACCTTCCAGTCAGCCACAGAGACCTTTATCACTGTGTCTTTCATCATAGCTTCCTGCTCCTCCACATCTGAAATAATTTTTGTTTCTTCTTTGTTCATACTTGATTTAAAATTGCTCTCAATGTATCCTGCTCTAGTTTCCATATCTGGGACATAGCGCAGCTCAAAGTGACCAACACTGAAATTCCACCTCAAAGAAAAAGAGAAAACCTTTGTAGAAAAAGCTTTTATTTTCCAAGGAATCCCCCAGTGCCCTGTGCAGAAGATTTCTAAACTGAATCACCTAGATTTGGCCCATATTTTTACAGTAAACTCTGAGACTGTCAACTGAAACTGTACCAGGAGGGGAGTGCTAATCCAGAACACAAATCAAACAAGCTGTAAAATGTGGTCCAACATGATGGGTGAACTGAGAAAAAAGCTGGTCAAGTAGGGCCAATGGCATTAAAGGTTTAGTGTATAAAGGACAAAATTAAAATCAACTACTACAGCTGGGTCTTCTTAGTAAGAAAACACTCAGTAGCTGATGAAAGCAGCAAGTACAAAGCTTTTAGGAAGCAGCATTCTAACAAGCCATTTTTCTCTTCACTAATTAAGCAGATTTAATTGGAAACATAAGATTTTTTCAAACTGAGAAAGGGACAACGCTTTTTTATTTAACCCCACATACAACCTAACACAGATCCCTTGACTTCATGAAACCAGGACTGCTCATGTCCCATAGGCTAACACCAAAAAAGACAAATGTATAATGAAATGTGAAAGCGGCACAGTTTTCTTGCACAGCAAAAAAACCCCTTCAATTCTTGTAAACCAAGAAATATACAGAGGAAAAGCATGGCATGTTTGTGTCTTGGACAGCATGAAGGGGTAAATATTTCTTGAACAGTATATTTGGATACCTAAAGCCATAGTAAAGAATCAGTCTGGAAACCACCAGGAGCCCAAACTGGCTCTTTAAAGAATTTACACCCTCATGGTAAAAGTTTGGCATATTTTATACACTCAGTCGACTTATTAAAGATGTTGCTTTCTCTGGATTAAAACCCCAGATGTTTCCTACCCATTCTGTGTCACCTGGAAAGCACCTCTGTTTCTCACCACAAAGACAGGAGGATTCTGGCACACAACTAAGTACTATGGTTTTGACATATGTCTCCTGGCTAATACCTGTCTCCAGAAAACACAGAAACCTAGATTTATCCTCTCAGACATCTCATCTGTTAATCTACTGAGTTCTCATTAGGTTCTCTCTGATAGGCTACAAATTCCCAACCTGTCACATCCTGCTGCAAACAGAAGAGGGAGCAGGGGAACAGGGAATGACTGGTTCTCCACTAAGTTGCTGGGTATCTTGTATCTATGTACAGAACCCAGCTTTTAAAATGTTTTATGAAGTGGGTTTGGGGTTTTTTTCCTTGAAAATACATGTCTGTAATTTACAGAAATCTTGATGTAATAAAACTTCAATGTGACAGTGTTAGAAACATCACAGCTTGAACCAGTTCCTACAGCTTAGAAAGAGCAGATCACCTACATTATGGAATGAAAAACAAGAATTTAAGAGTGATTTGAATTATCAACTTAAAATGAAATCATGTATAACCCTCTCCCCAGTGACAATACCATTAGTAGGTAAAGAACCTTAAAGCGAGTAGATTATAAGACTTTTAAACTGCCTCCTCTTGTACAGAAAGCATCAGTTCGAACAAACATTACAGCGACATTTGCCTCGTGCAGTACAGCAGCTACAAACTTTCCCGAGGTGAGCAAGGACAAGGGAAGCAAGTGTGACCTGATTCCACTCTTTTCTGTCTCACCACCTCTACGGGGCCGTTCCTGAACTGCTCTCAGACTCACTTTTCATTGCCACTGCGCGGCCCCACAGCCCGGACGGTTTTCTGCGTGCGGTGGAGCAGCAGCGTCTCCTCCTGCTCCGCCTCCTCGTCGTCCCAGCGGCGGCAGCCCACGGCCGAGCAGATGTACTTCACCTGAGGGACAAGGCAGGCTCACATGTGCAACTTCAAAACAAATAGCATCAACTGCACTATGCAAAGCTAACGATCCTTACAGCCTGTTCCCGGCTGGCAGGCAATTTGGAACTCCGTGACTTTAGATGTTCCACTCGGAAGGATGTTGAAAAAGCCTGGTTTAAGAGATAACGGCTTTTCTGAAAGAAAACTTTCAAAGGATTCTAGAAAGTTTACAGTTTGTGGTATTTTGACTACCATTTGACTATCTTTGGCATGTACTTCTAACACAAAGAAATCCGAGCTCTCTCTTTTCCCACTATTTCTATGGACATCAAAAGAATGTTCCTGCAAGACCCACAGCATAAATCTGCTTTCATGTCATATTTGTCTCAGCGTAACTCTATCAGCTTCAAATGAAGCACTATTGATTTATATAAAATACCACAAGGCCTTTCCCCTTTGCCTCGTCAGCTATTAAAAGGAAAAGAGAACCTTAATGAATTCTCACACTCACACAGTTTCCAACAGTTCCAATCTCAAACAGAATTTGCATTATATGGGCAATTGCCAGAGAGATGAAACTGCCCGAACTCTTAGTAAGAAAGAGTAAGGCACTCTTTCTCTAAGAGGCAGCTTTGAGCATTAGCAGGAATCAAAACAGAAATAAAAACTTCCTCTTCTGAGCACGAGAAGCCTGTTGGTGCACAGAGCCCTCTGCTACCAGTGAGGAAATCAGAAGGAATTCAGGAACATGAACTCTGGTCTGGGGTCTGTGCTCTTTATCATTAGTGATGATTCCACACCACACCATAGAAGTGTTCCACATTAAAATGTATGGTGAAAATGAAAAACAAAACAAAACCAAACAAAAACCCACCACCCTGATTTTGTTGAAAACAATCACTGGGAACTTAAAAAAAATTTAATTAAATCTATTTTTTAACTTGTTTTAAAATGCAGTGTTTCTGAATCACCAAATGTCTGTTCTTCACTACATTAAATATCCACAAGCACTCCAATGACATCTGAGATTTAACTTTTAAATATGAATCTAAAAATATAAGGAAAACTTCTGAAAATAAACACACTGAAAACTGGAAGTCCTTAACTTTTGCATATGTTCCATTTTTTTCTGTTCTCATTAGTTTTGAAAAATCTGAGAAGTTGTCACCTAAAGCATTAATTGATACACAGTGAGCTGAACTGCAAGGTCTATTTCAAGCAGAGCCAGATGATAAAGCTGAACTCCTCCCACAGAAAGGGGTCATCCCTCTTATCCTTTCACTGTGCTCTGGTGACAAACCCCCTGTCCCTTCCCTTGTGCTGGCTCTGGCACTCCCTGAACCCTTGCTACAGCTAACCCAGCACAAAACTAATCCAGTAAAGAGTGAACAGTGCTCTGCTGGGTTAGCAAATGGTGAAACAAGGCTTAAAGCCAGCACAGGGGGAAGAGCAGGAGCTCCCAGGCAGGAGGAGATTGCAGTGCCATGCCACCCACCCCAGCCCACCAAGCTCAGGTTCTGCCCTTTTCTGCCCTGCAATGAACACTTGAGCTGCAGCACAGTTTAAACCTCAGGAGTTACCTGTTTGCAAGGCAGAACTCCAAACACACAGACACAAAACACCTTTTCAGGCTCTTACCTTCCCTGAATAGGAGCTCAGCCCATAGGTGGTCAAAGACTTTCCCCCAACTAAGACAACGTCCTCGCCAAATTTGTAGGATGACTCCAGGAGAGATTCAACAGTGAAAGGAACAGCTTCCATGCTCTCTCGGTCTCGATCCCACTGGAAGAGGTCTCCATCCAAGGAAGGGATAATCATCTTGTTTCCAAACACCTAAAATAATTGAGTTCAAGGTTAGCTATGATTTAACTGTAATTTTATCAAAACAGACCACAAATGGCAACAGAAATGCTGTGTAAGTCCAGTGCATTATGCTCCAGCGTCCTAATGGTTTTGTATCTCAGAGTCCTATTTTTCAAAGTTATACTGAAGACAGAAAACTTTCAGGCATTCAAATCAGATCCATATTTCACTATTCTTAGCTAAAAAAACAGTTCAGTGTGTGACACTTCTTCAAAACATTTGAAAGCTCCATGAGTTGACAGGTTTCATCCAAAACTGAAGAAAATATGATGTGGGTTGGAGCATTCTCCAAGAGACAGGCACTGGTTAGAGTGCAAAGTTTTGCAGATTATTTGTGATAGTTTCAAGATAGAGTAATTTTAAAAGTACAACTGAGGCTGTTTTCACGATTAATGTCTATTCCAGAAAATCCAACTTTCTGTAAAGCAGAGAGAGCAATTATCACTGAGATCAGAGCTCACATTTCACCTCTGCCTCTCCAGACAGTTAAATCTGACCTCTCCTCAGAATTTCTTACCTTTAAGCACACTGCTCCTTTAAAAATTGCCTGGCTTTTCCCTAAACACACCAATAAAAAAAAAAAAGTCTTCACCAGGATACAATATTTCATCCATTACACAGAGATTTTCAAGGAGATCCTAGTTCGGAAGTATGAGTCATTGTCAGTGAGTACTAAGGGACTTATTAAGAAACTCATTATCAGCATGATGGACCGTAACTAATGCTGTGGAGCCACACTGGCTGTGCCCATCAGAACAGTGAGAAACTGTAATCCACATCATCTTAGCTCCTGAGGAGATGGATTAACATGGGAGGTTTTAGTGATCTTTCAGAACCTCTGTCCATTTGGACAGTACCCTACAACATAATTACATTAAATCTGAATACTTGACACACTGGGAACTAAAGACTGCCTCTGGTACATGTGTATTAGTCACTTGGAAAAAATATTTCTGCTCAGACTCCAAGGCACAGATGTGTACTGCGAAGTGGTATAAAAGACGCAGAAGGTTTCTTCTTGTTATTATTTCTGGAGCCACTGTGAGGATCTGAAACCACATCTTCTGCATGATTCAAATTCCATGTAACACTTTTTATTCCTCTAACTGGGTCAGAGTCGAGCAAACAGCATTAAGCAAAGTTGGGATTTACCTGAACATGGAGAGAAAGACAGATGTTGTAGAGGTGTGCATGTCATGACTAATATCTCCTCATGCACTGTTCAGCACACCTCATTTAAAGAGAAAATTTAGGTGAGTAACCCTACACTGCTGGTATTTAAGATCCCTAAAGGATCCAAGACTGCTTTCCAGTGATGATAGACAATTGAAATAAAAACTCCTCTCAGAAGCACAATATGTAATTGGAGAGATGATAAAAACAAACCCCTGAGATCAGCTGTGAAGCTCTTTACAAAGCAAAACTAGGTGTGTTCTTTCCTTCTCAGATATTTACCTTATGGTAATAAAGGTCAAACATCCTGGAAAAGACATTGCATGTGATACACAAATCTTGCATTATGGCAGACTATTGGGAAGGAAAAATAAACACACACAGCCCTATACACACACAGAGAAACAAACCAAGAAAAAAGCAAATATTCTGGTGGGGGTTGGGGGCTGTCATTTGTAGAGATCACCTGATCAGTGGACAAACAAAGCAAACAAAGAATGTTGATATAAACATTCATATTCAAGAGCAACCTTGAGGTCTTGAGAAATGAAAGACTGAGAAGATTTGGAAAACACCATTTTAAAACCAAAATGCCAGAGCCAAAATTGCAGCTGTAACCATGGTGGAAATACCTTGTTAGAACTTTCAACACAGAAGAGTAATACCAGAAAACATTTCTGGGATATATTCTTCCAGAAGCCCATAATAATTCTGATGACAACTTTTAGCCCGTGCAGCTGTTACTTTGCATTAACAAATCCTCTGAATGGATCTGCACATGATCCATACACATGCAAGTAGTCTGAAGGCCCATGCCAGTATGAGATACTCTGCTCCAAGGGCTGGAGACCATTCCATGGTTTGTGAAGAATGGAGACAGTGGTGTGAACTACTGAGGAATTGCTGCTGAGCAAAAAAGACTCTGTGGGCAACTGCAAGCTCTGGGGACAGTGTGACACATGTCACCTTAAGTGTCTCTCCTGTCCCAAAGCTCTTGCTCCAGGACCTAGGTATGAAGTTTTCCACCAGCTAAAACACACACACATACACTGGCCATTTCTAGGAACCACACCTGAATTTCCAAATGCATGAAGCTGACTCAGCAACACACACCTGTATACTCCCAATATATGGATCAAATCAGGTTATGGCTTTGAAAATTCCCTGCCAGTGACTCTCTGCCTGCCCAGCTGTTAAAACCTGGGTCCCCATGAGCTGCAGAGGACAGATGACACTGTTGGTCAGCTCTGCTGATCACCTGTCTGTGCTCCCAACCTTGAGGGCATGCACAGGAGCAGCACGTCCTGGGTGACATTGGGAGGGAAAAGCTGAGAAAAGACACAGCTGGTGTCCATGAACACATCGGGAAAGGGAGCACAGGCAGCAGGAAGAGCTGTTGAAGTGAAGGACAATGCCAGAGCAGGAGTGGATAAGGTTAAACTGACCCTAAGTGCAAGTGAAACGTTTGGGCTGCTAACCACACAATGAGCTATTTCACTACAGAAACTGACCAGGGGGAGAAAAAAATCACCTTAAGATGACTGTATCTTTAAGTGGATTACATGACACAGTGCTGACAAGAGACAGCACCTGATTACCACGAAGGTGGTCTTTTAACAAAATAGCTTTATCTGAAGAATTGGGGAGGTATGCAAATGTGCCACTTGCAGGTGCCCACATACATGTGTAACAAAAGGCATTTGTAGCCACTTGTGGTGACACCTGTTTTCAAAAGAGCAGTTCAGCCAGAGGCTTTGGAAGGACATTAATAACAACAACTATCTGAATTATTCAGCTCCTTCTCTAGTACATCAGAAGCAGAAAAGGGACTTTCCTTGAAAGTACTAGCAACTAGCATCGGCATGCAGCTCAGGTAAAGGAATGACATCACCCTGTATCTCAAAAGCATTACCTCATCTCCTAATCCAAGGAGTGAGTCACCCAGGCAGTCAGCTGCAAATCTCTTGGCACAGAAAATGTAGGTTACCACGATGCACTTACACATTCCTCTGATCTGTCAATGTAAATAGCTATTTGTTCAGCTTCACCGGTCAGCAATATGGCACATAATTGTTAAGTGGCTCGTCTTTCAGAAGTAACACTTTAAAAAAAGCCCCCACATTAACTGCGGAGCCCTAAAGGAGCCGCTGCTCTTTTGCTCATTAAGAGTTTGCAGCGCGAGTTCTCCATTGGCTCTGCGCGGGCTTCTGCAGCCCTATCAGCGCCGCGGGCTGCGCAATCTCCAGGCCGACGGGTGAGGTAATGCAGTTTCTAAAAAGCCTCCACAAAAAAGCAAAAAAGGCAAAACGATCCGGAATGGCACACGCTTCCAGGGAATTTGCTGTCTAGACTCTTTACTGGAAAGGAGGGCACCGTACGCCAGGTGCCACGGCAGGTTGATCGGCGCAGGATGCCGCTGATTTATAGCGGTGGAGAGAAGAGGAAAAGAAAGAAAAGGGAAAAAAAATGTGTAAACAGAGATCAAAACAAGCTGAAGTACTAAAGCTTCCAGGAGCTGTTTAACAGCAAGCGTGACATTCTACCCCCTTCCTAACGCTCTTTATCGTCTGAAACAAAAATCGAGCCTGCTCACGTGCAGACGCATCTGAGCCAAGTCTGGTGCCAAAACAGTCAATATTATTGTTTACAGATGGGCTGGACCATCTACTAACTCCAAGGAAATAACCATGCACAAGTGAAATATTTTTCTTAAAATAGGATTTTATGTCGTTATGTTTTTCTAACACTTCTGCTTGTAGTTTTCAAATCTTACTGTTACTATAAGCTGCAAGAGCTTAATTCCTGTTCCTAATTAACTAAGACCAACCTACACGATCTTAAATTATAAGGGCAGCAGGTTTTTTCCCCCTCTATGATTATCCCTACAATAAGATCATTGTAACAAACAGGATCAAAGCCAACATCAAGCACGCTCTTAAGAAAACTACTTCTCACTGTGTCTCACTATGTCTTTTAAGCTTCTTTAAAATTAATCTAGGCAACATATTAAAAGTCACATATGGCAGCTTTATTCTGAAGGGTAGAAACAAGAGTCTGCACAAAGAAATGTGGGAAAGTGAAGGCAAGCTGGTATGCTACACATTAAAAAAACAAACAAACAAATTAAAACCACAAACCCATAGACAAACAGTAACACAGGTATCCCTACTGTAAATGTTTACAGATTTTTCAGGTAATACAAATATATACAGATATACATACACACACACAATTTTTGAGATGTGCCTAGTTTGGGCTGGTCTGGAAGGTCACCTGCACAGAGCCATGGGTTTATGACTTCTTTCTAATAGAACGGGTTATGTCTCCTCTTCACCTCGGATTTCAGGATGCTGATTCATCTGTTTTGCCTGCAGCTACCTGCAGAAATCCTGAAGCACAGGGCACTACAAGGATGACAGTGTCCCGTTATTAACTGGCAAACCCTAATCAAACAGCAGCACTGGGATGCAGGGGCCAACCAGAGTCTTTGAACCTCTGCAAGGACCACAACATCCCCACCTCCTTAGAACAAAGACCCAGACACAAGCACCATCTTTTGAAAAAACACAGGCTGTTGAGCTGTTCCACTGCCTAAAGCACTGGTAAAAAGAGCAAAGTATTCTTCAAAACATACAGGGCTGTTCAACCAGCTAGTTAAAAGAAAATTGACTGCCAAGGGAAGTCCATGATTTACATCAGCAAAACAACCTGAGATATGTTCAAATGAGGAAGCTAGGGTGGGAAATACCAACAGACAGGTTGTTGTTTGTCTAGAAATGTTTCCTTCTTATGAGTACCACCACTTCTGATCTCAGCACTACACTTGTTTACAAAGTGCATTCCTGTCCTGACCACCTCCTGTGTTCAGCACTGAACGTGCCCAAACCATTTTTGAGACCAGGACCGTGAGAAAGGCGGCACATGGACGTGAGATAACCAGTGTTTTATTGAGCTGTTTACAGAGGTGGGATTAGGTGGCCTTCCTCCTGTGCAGAGGTGAGAGCCAGGGCGGCACATCAAAGAAGCCTCGGGAGTAGGTTTCACCTCAGCTGGGGTGTGACAGCCTGGAAGAGCACACCCGGTCTGCACAGCAACAGTGAGCAGAGATGTTTCTCAGAGCTCAGGCTGATTTGTACCATCAGGCTGTAATGCCTCACCCAGCAACAGTTCACAGCATCTATCAAGTGACCAAACCTGGTCCCTGACTCCTGTCTGCATTAAGTACCTTATGACACAAGTTTATATCTATTACAGTCTTTCTTCTCCTTCCATCATCCTCCATACTCCACAAGTTGGTAGTTTCTGTTTCATTTTTCATGAATACATGGAAAAAAGTAATAAATTCAACTTCCATGGGCCTGTATTTTCTGTATGATGAGTGTGTGAAGTGGTGCTGTAACTCTGTGCCCGGATGACTACTAGAGAACTCATTTTAAAACTCCTTTTTTCTCTCTCTTCAAAGCAACACCTGCAACATCCTCCTGACAACTTTAATAAAAGACTAGAGCCAGTATCTCTGTCATGATTCTACACTTCAGATCTTAAAATCTGATCAGATGTAAGCACCAAGGTCCCGACAAAACTGTCTTTTACACTAACAGTGTAAAAAGCAACAGATGACAGCAGCACAGCAGCCTGAGACTTATACTCTCCCTTCCAGCATCAGGGGCACAGTACCGTGTTCAACTTGAGTTTGCCCTTAAACGAATTATTCCAGCTCTGCCCTCCCCTGAAGGGCCCTACAGGAAATCTCAGGAACTGCAGTGTGCTAACTAGACCACCCCAGCTTGAAAAGAGATCAGCACCCAATACTGTTTGCTGTGCAATCACACAGACCCTTCCTCTGAAGACAAGCAAACAGAAATACCACCCTTACTTTAATCATAGTCAAACAAGACTTGAGGTTTTGAGATACAAAGATGCCAGCCTGCTCTGCTGCCATGGTAACAGACTTTTAAAAACTGTTCTCCTTAATAATAATAATAAAAAAACCCAACTGCATGGTGCTTTAAGAAAGACTTTATTTTGACATTATTCCATCCCCCTCTTTTACATGGCAAGTTTTATTAATAAGACTGCAAGTCTTCTGAAACTTAAGAGCAGTGCTTTCTGAGACAAATTGGTGCTGCTGCTACTGAACCCATCACTGAGCTCCTGGAAACTATAACAGCACATAAGGGAGTGGATTAGTGGAAAAAACATTACCCAAAGCCTTGCTTTTCCAGAAACAGGCCCTACACAGAAGTTCATCAGCCACCATAGCAAAAGTGGTTACTTGTATTTGGTTTGCATAGCAAGGCTTTGGTAGCAGGGGGATACAGGTGTGGGAAGAACCCCTCAGGAGCAGGGGAAAAGTGTGAGGGGTCCTCCCCTGAGGAGGAAGAAGTGGCAGAAACAACGTGTGCTGAACTTACTGCAGGCTCCACGCCCCATCCTCTACGCCACTCGGGTGGAGGGAGAGAAAATCAGGGTGAAGTTAAGCCTGGGAAGAAGGGAGGGGTGGGGAAGATGTTCTTCAGACTTGGTGTTATTTCTCCTTATCTTACTCTGGTTTTATTGGTAGTAAAACTGTTTTCCCTGAGTGGAGTTTGCTTTGCCCATGACGGTGCCAGGTGAATGATCTCTCCCTGCCCTTATCTTGACCCATGACCCTTTTCAACAGATTTTTCTCTCCCCTGTCCAACTGAGGAGGGACAGGACAGAGTAGTTTTGGGGGCACCTGGCATCCATGCAGGGACAATAGCAGAAGCTCATGGCACTTCAGGGGACCAGGATTCAAAGCAATCTCTGCTGGACCCTGTGTGTTTCTTCCCCTGGCCCTGCATGGACAGGATGATTTTGCAGATACGGACAGAGAGTCCATGTGAAAAACTGAATTACAGAGCAACTCCTATAGGAAAAGAGCCCAATACAGGAGGAGAAGAGAGCATGGCAAATCACAGTCTCCTCTTTCAAGGATGCAAAGAAAGAGCACACGCATTGAGTCTGACAAAGATTAATAGCTACCTCCTTATGGAGCACAAAGTCCAGAAGAAATTCGGAAATGAGATGTCAGTGGCTGTGCTGCTGGAGGAATGATTTGCTAAACTGTCTAAAATGCTTAACCCTTGAAATGGGCACTTCTTTATATAGATAAAGTTATAAAAAGCTCTAGGGCAGAATAAATTGGGCAGCTGAATTCCAACTAAGCTATCCATTACCTGAAACTGGTATTTGTCTAGGTACTAGAGTTAATCCATTTTAGTATCTGCAAACACCAAAACTGCTAAACAGCCAATACAAAACATGCAGTGGGTCATACACAATTACAAGCTCTCTTCCTGCCCTTATCTCGACCCAGGAGGTGAAGGGTCCAGACCACAAGACTTGCAAGAAATGGCAGAGGGAGCTGCAGTTAGTTAGCCTGGGAAAAAAAAAAAAAAAAAGATGCTCAGGAGGACCTTATTGCCCTAAACAACTACCTGAACAGAAGTTTTAACCAGGTGAGAGGAGTCAACTTTTTTCTCAAGGAACAGGACAAGAAGGAAGGGGCTCAAGTTCTATCAGTGAAGGTTTAGATTGGCTGTAAGGAAAACTTTCTTCACTGAAAAGATAGTCAAGCATCAGAACAAGCAGCCCAGGGCAGTGGTGGAGTCACCATCCCTGGGGAGATGTAAAAGCCTTGTGGATCTGCCACTGACAGATGTGGTTCAGTGGTGACACTGGCAGTGCAGGGTTAACACTTGGTAATTCTGTAATCTTAGAGACCTATCCTCACCTAAACCATTCTGTTATTCTACTATGAAGAGAATAAAACCCCAGAGACAATGGGGATGGCAAAAAGCCTTTCCAATATTTGGAGCATTATGGCAGTGAGCATGAGATGAAAGCTGGTCATAGACAGAGCAACTCTGAGAAACTTTCCTGGCTCTGCTCGAGGCAGAGCATCACCTGAGGACTGGTCTGGAGAGTTCTGGTATCACACAAGCCACAATATCCTGTTCTGTAGCTGCTCATGTGCCCCCTAACGAAGTTGCCACCCTCCCAAACATCCTTAAAGCACAGTAAAAGGACACGTGTCAGCACTTCTCAGGGCTCCATCGGTGCTAACTACACGTGTCAGCAGGGCAGCCACCCAGCTGCAGCTATGGGAAGTCTTTGGGGTTTGTTAATTGAACAGGACACCAAACTAAGAGGACTGAAGATGTGCAGTTTTGATAAATACACAACACCACCTGCCTAAGAAACAGCCCTATGTGTGATGAGGGTGCTGCATCACACTAAGCACCAACTCAGCTCAGGCAGCTGCCAGGAATTCCCCTTTTCCTCAAGTTTACCATTTCCCACTAAAAAAGTTGGTTGTGTTTCCTATAAAAGCACACTTCCAGCTATCAGGGTACTTTAAAATAATTAGTCCTTTGCCGATTTTTTTTGTCCAGTAAACAACATTAGAAGTTTATTTTCAGGAGATTCGTAAATGATGTTTTAGTTTCGCCAAGAAAGCTGCAAAAATCTGTAGTCAGAAATCCACAGGTCTCTCTAGTGAAGCTGTTGCCTGTCACCTCTTCATGCACTCGGGTGTTTCCAGCAAGAGAATTGAAAAGAACCACTTGTGCCATCAGGATTGCTAATACATCCATGTAGTTAGAGTAGTCACATCCATTCTCCTCCTGCAAAACACAGACTCCATTCCCCTTGATAGCCCTAACAAGCCTTCTCTGCCTCAATTGCAATTAGAATTTATCTTCCTTTGAAGTACAATTCTGGATACTCACTTCTTATTCATTATGAGCTTTTCCAGGACCATTTAAGACACTCATCTGTCTCTCTCTACCCGCAGGCAAGGAAGAATCACATTTCCTTCCCCTGCAGTGGAATGGAGATGGCAGCTGATAACCTGTCACGGGATATCTTAGTACACAGTTTTCTCAGTTTTATACTGGTCATCTCCAACCTTCAACAACAAAACCACTGTTATCAATCCCCACATCTTGTATTTCATTTAGCACAGTTTAATTTCATGTCTATTATAGAAAACCTGTGTGACTGAGAACCAGCTGATGTGCCAGTCTTTCTCTACAGGAGTGACACCTCCAACTATCTAAGCATCTGGTGGTTCTACACGTCTCAGCAGTACACAAAAATAAAGGTCACTACAGGACACTAAAATCCTCTTTCAAAGTACTAAAATTATACCAATTTACCTGCAAGGAAACATTATTTTCCCTTGTTGAATCACCTCAATAACCAGACCAGTGATTTACACTCTGCCTGCTTGAAAAGCGTGGCAATTCAGTGCTTTACATCTGTTCAGAACATATTACAGCCTGAAAGTAACTTTACAGCATGAATAGATACTTTAAAAATTTTATTCTTTGTTGAGTAAAACTGTCCTTTAAAAACCTTTTGTACACACTCAACACCTCAGAGAAGCAACTTGCTATTCTCTGTAGATGAAAGTATGACCCTCCTGTGAGCTGCCTGGATTGTGCACATAGACTCTTCCAAGTGCTAAGCAGGAAAGATTGTTCCTGTTGCTGGTGTGTCCCATTCCAGATGTTTTAAGATGCACCCAAGATTAAGAGTTAAAATTACTAACAGTGAATTTAGAGGCATTCATTTTTAAGCAGAATTCAGAACAAAGACATTTTCTCAGAGTGTCTGTGTAGTTTGAAAAAAATCTCATTTGTGTTTGGCCAGTGAATATTAGCAGAATCAGAACAATTTTATGCAGGATTAATATAAATTCCTAATATTCATTACTGCATTTAACAGCTGCTATAATAACCTTTTCAGTGAAAACACTCAACTGTCTGACAGTCTTAAGTGTTCCCCACCCATATCCAAGACAAACACTATCAGCTTTTCCTTGGATGATATTTACAGACAGTGACTCAACCAAAAAATAACTATAATAGAAAGCCATGAACCAAACAAACACGTAAGTTTTATTCAAATTAATAAAAGACTGCTGCAGCAGTGCCATTAAGTGGTGGGTGAGACTTGCCTAATTCTTTCAAAGACACTGTTAAATTATTTACCCTCCCTGAACCTCTGGGAGGGCACATAACAGAATTCACAATTCAAGCCCCTCAAAGGGAGTTTTGACCTCTTGCCTTGCCCTGACCCATTTCAATGTGGATTTTGCATTTTCTTCTATTCCAGAGTGTAAGAGGTCAAAGGATGGGAATTGCTGAGCTTCCTCCTGTGTTCCCAAAGCAACCCAAGGCACATTTGGGCTCTTCTCTGGCTGGGCACAGAGGCTGCCTTATCCAAAGTGCAGCAAAGTGCAGGCAAGTCAGTACCTCAAAGTGAGTCCCAGGTGTCTGGACACTTCACAGCAGAATTCTCTATTTCTACTGGGAAACAGAAGCACTGAAAATTTGGAAGGGTTTATGATGCAGATAAAGGGGAGGAAAAAGAAAGAAGATACACTCATAATGTATATTAAATCCAGTCACTAGCAGAATTTTTTGAGATTTCAAAATCCTTTTTCAACTCACTGCTCTAAGCAAAAAAGGAACAATCTGCTCAAAGTCTCTATGGGTTCGATTCACCACCAATGCAGTGAGTTTTCAGTGACTTCAGTATACAACTTCTTCCCCTTTTCATATTTCTCTGGAGAAAAAAAAATGTAATACTAGGCTATTCCACAAAAATCTGCCACTTCTACATCCAAAAAAGATGACACAGATGTCTAACTTGTAGAAAAGCTGATTTTATGTGGCTGTCNCAATACAAAGGTCATGAGAGTCTTTATTGGAATAAGCATGTTGACAGATTTGGTGACATGGCATAACCATTTTTCCAGGATACAGTGGTATGTTTACTCTGCTATAAATGTCAGCCTTGTGAACTGAAACTGATTTTGTCTCATGATCTTCAATGTCTCAAATAAGGAAATAAGATGCTTACTTAGGGATTAGTCTGTAACAGCCCAAGCCTGCCAGATACTTTGATGGAGTCCATCCCAGTGTAGCCTCTGCCCACAGCACTGAAACAACTCTGACTGGTGCCCATTAAGTAATTTAGTACAAAAGCTTGCAGGTAAAGGAGTGAATCATCCTCATCAGCAAACGATGTGCTACAAACCTTTCCCACTGCTTCTGAAGCAGTTCTCCACTTTTACTATAATTAATCATCATTATTTCAACAAGCTGCTTCTCCCAAAAGTATTCTTTTCTAAGTATGGACAGTGTATTAATTACAAACCCAAATTTTAAAGAGCAAAGTGTTTTTATTAAAATTAAGCTCACTTTTAGAAAAGTTGTCATGAAATGATTTTACTGTGAACTTCATCAGGCAACCTTTACATGCAGGTAACAGGAAAACTTGGAGTTGCAACCAGGCTTTTATAGAGAAAGGTTTTCCATTTTAAAACAATGGACAGGGAAAGAGAGTTTTTAAATTCTCATGCACAAGCCTGAACTGCAGAGTCAACTTTTCAGCATTGGCAACCCAACCATGATTTGTTTATGTTGGAGCTTAGAGCCAAGGAAAGAATTTTAGCATTTTAGTTACCCAGACACACAATTAATACTTCAGCAGCCTTTCCTTTCTAATTGATCTGTTCACATGACAAATGATGAACATCTCACTTGTCAGTGTCTCAAGCAGTAGTTTCAAGATCTGAAGCGTTTGACAGAGCTGCTGGAACATTTGAAATTTCACTGCCTCACTTTCCTAATTAACACAAGAGCTCCAGACAGCCAGGTTGACATTTTACAGTTAGGCAAAGGAAGTTAACTACAGTTCTGTTAAACACTGAAAGTTTGAAGATCTACTGTCTATTCTTAAAAGGCACTTGGGAATTAAATTCATGCTTTTACACCAGGACTTGGAACTACAGTTCATTATACTCACACTTCAGATAGTTAAAAAATCCTCATCAAAACAATTAAGACCCAGCAGCACACAGTTTCCTTGCACTGAAAGAACACAAATCTTTGTCACTGCAAGTGTAACAGAGTTTCTCATCTGCCATTCCTTGCAAGAAGATGTAATTTAACAGCTTACATAATGTTACAGCTTTATGATGAATATTGTGGTCGCTAGCACAGAAATCTTCGTTACTTCAAAAATGCTGGAAGAGGAAGGAAAAGCCTCAAGACTCAGTTTGAGAGAATAAAACACAACAGGTCACATGCCCACATCAGTATTTTGACCCAAACCAGAATTTTCCCAGCAATTATAATGAGGTGAATTACTTCCTTAAGTAAGTATCTAGATTCACTGCATGAAGTCTTTCAGCTGATAACTGACAGCAGATTAAACATTTAAATATTTAAATGCAGTTTATTCCAAGTATTCATCACTTTTCATCATGTTTCTTGTTAAATTGTCTTAACAGCATTTGTTTACATGACAGTAAGAAGTCTAAAAAGGCCCATATTCATAATGCTTAACAGCTTCTAAAATGCCAAAATGACCTTTTCCTTCCAAAATTAGTTATCTCATAGGCTCTGCAGCTTAACTGCCAAAATCCCTCAGTCTCTTTGGCCACAGCTGTAGCAATTAAACAATTTGAAAGCCCATCTGAAATTCCAACTTTGTCTATCCATAACAAACGCTCTTTAAAAATGTATTTTTATGACTGCCACAACCTACTGACTTGTAATCACAGAAGGGAATTAAATATCACATGGACAAACTACAGTTTCTGTTGTCTAAACCCCAACCTTTTGTTTCTACAGTCATACCACATTGGAAAAATATCAAAACTCTGGACAGACAGTTGAGTGACAAAATCTATATTTGCAAAAACACATCTATCATTGGAAATGCTTGCACTCCCAAATCTTTAAAAACTTGGGCTTGTGACTTAACTCGTAGTGAAAAAAATAAAGTTTATATTTGCACAGATTACAAATGTGTGCTTTTTATAACCACTGGCTCTATCTTCATGTGGTCATCAGAAACTATTTGCAGTAATAGGTAGCAGATCAGTATTTAATGTATCTGCTACTGAGAACATTTGTGAAGGATCACACTACCACTGACACCTTCCACCTCACAGAGCTCTTTGCAGTTCTCTCTTCTTTACTTTTAATTCTGCTCTTAAATGTATTTTGGGGGGAAAATTCTTCTCTCCTACAGTGTTTTTTCTAAACCACAAAAATACACCTGAACAAATCTCACAAAGCTGCATCCATAAATAAAACTCTCTCAGAAAAAAGGAATGTGAATAAACATTCACATTATTTCTGCAACCTGAGATACTCACTAGCAGCTCTCACACTACCACAGCAATAGACCACATCTTTCCTTTGACTTCTTTACTCTAAAATAGAGGTTATGTCCACAGATGGAAATAAAGAACCACAAGCAAGAAAGTCATGCAGTCTGAATAATCCTGAACTCAACTCTCATTCTCTGATGCTTATTGTGCAAAAGCACTGGTCATCAAATCCAACCATCCCTGACAGGGAAGGACTGTGTACTTCTGTGGTGTGTTAGCATCACAAATTACCTCTTTGTCAATGTTTTTATTCCTCCTAATTCTAGGAAAGAATCAGGAGATCTCCCCAGTGTAGGAAAAGGAAAAAATGAAAAAAAAACCCCTTCCTTCTAATTTTTAGCCTAGTTTACTGAAACTGATGGTGGCCAATAGTAGCAAATAAGAAACTGAACTCTAGATTTTCTTCTTACAGTTCATCAGCATGAAGTGATGCAACCCTTTACCACTCAGTACTTCAGGGTGACCTTCAGCACTCTGTTTAATTGCTAACACATTCTATTTCACAGGAAGCCTGCTTATCTAGTATAAAACACCCAAAACAATCCTTTGTTCATTTATTAAGTCACAAGGACTTTTGCTTTTCTTGAGGGAAAAAAAAAGCCAGTACTTGCCAAGACACAGTCTAGTAATACAAAGCAGATGATCCTTTCATTTGCTTGAAATTACAAGTAACTTGTTTTCAATCAGCAATTACATACAATTCCCCAACTCAGTTACATCATCTAGTTTGATAGTTATCAAATACTTCAAACCCAAGGCTGAAATGCTGACACACTCCAGTTTGAAATGGCAACATGATGTAAGCACCAAAAAAAAAAAAAAGTTTGAGAATAGTATTGACAAAGTTTTGTAGGTGTTTGCTCCATTATTTAATATCTACCAAACAGGGAGGAATCTGCATTCCTTTTATTACAGACAACTCCATTTTTCAGTATTTAGTCAGGAAAGAAATGAAGCCTTACCTCTGGTTTGCTGAGGCTGGATGACACAAGAGAACCTGATCCCACATCCAGATCCCACTGCTTTCTCCCACTGTTTTCTGGATCCAGGGCAGCAATTCGTCCATCCAAAGTGCTGATAATTACTAGAGATCTGCAGGTTGAAATGTTCACAGTCAAAACTACAGCAGGACGGACTTCACCTGCTGGCTGTCTTTTATGCTCAGTCAAATCCAACTCCAACCCTTAAGTCTCTATATTCTGCAGAAAAGCAATCCAACTGGGGAGCTTTACCCAGACTCACAATAGAGTAGAACAGCTGAAGTCTCTGGCTGGCTGTCATAAACTAATTTCCATGTTGTAAGACACTTTCAGAGTTGAGATTCTGAGGAAGGCAGTTGACTTTTTGCTCTTGCATGCAGATGTTACCACTACAATACTGAATGAGATCATCTTTCTGGAGATATTTATACAAAGAGTACAGATCTCACTTCTTCCAGTCCCTTCCAAACTGATCTTTAATACATCCTTTCAAAACAACCTAAACCCCAAACTATTAACCCAGCCAGTCAGGATGTATAAAAAATACTAAGTTGCAACCACATTTTCAATTTCTTTGGATGAAACATCGAACTTCTGGGATATTTCCTAAGTCTCTGAATAAAACAAGTCCCTCCAAAGGCACACACAGGGCACTACAAACAACCTCCAATGCCTGCAGACCACAAAGCAACCAAACTGGATTTTGCAGCTTAGGCTTTAAGTACCCTGATGTCTAGGGATACTGGGCCATGGCAGGCCTGAAGCTCCTCAATTTCAGTATATCTCGTTTCTTTCAGAGCTGTACAATTAGAATAAACATTTCTGGTTGTGCTAGAGCTAGCTCCAGCACTAAAATAAACAAACAAACAAAATAAACAATACATCAGAGACAAAGCACTGACAAGGCATTTCTGAAAGGCCTTTTTTTTTTTTTTTTTTTCCTTGAAGATTGTTTCNCCTGAAAAAGCTGGGATTGTGTTGTCAGTTTGGCTTGCAGCAGCTCACCAACCTTCAAAGGCAGAGGGAGTAGAAGGTGATCACTTTCCAGGCTGCTTGCACTGAGGGGGGCTGGATCTAGTGACCCAGAAGGACCTTTATTGTCACTGGTTTCAATGAGAATAAGGAACTGTGCAAATAAACTCAGGGGGAGATTAACCAGTTTCAGGTGAGGGTCAAAGGGCAGGGGGCTGCTAGTGCACACACAGACATGTATATTAATCTTTACTTTTTAAACAATAAATTGTTGTGTAGAACTCTGGCAAAATATATTCAGTTGTCCAAAGTTAACGGTGTAGTAACAAGGAATTTAGGGAGGAATTGATGGGGGTTATTAGTTTGCTTTAAGGAGGGGAAAAACTGAAATCATGATCTAAAAACATGTGCAGGGAGAGTGGCTCATGACATCACCTCTAACAAAGATCATGTAAAACACTCCTGTTCTACCTGTTAAAGTAACCCCCACAATTTATAGGGTTTTATAATGCTTCTAGAACTACACTACTAATAAATAGAAAAACAAAGGTATCTTTAGCCTGTTCCAAAAATGCCACAGCAGCTCCTGCTTCTGAAGGTGGCCGAGCATCACATTGCTCCAAAAGCTAAGTTTAAGAAACTTTTAGAAAAATACCAATTGTGCAAATATTTGCACAGTAGAAGATGTAAGTTTTTATAAGCTGATTACAAACACTTTTTCCAACTGTACAGAAATGAAGACTAGGTTAATAATAAACCAGATTGCAGGAGATTGACTATTTTCAAGTACTGTAAACAAGTGCTCACACACGGCCTTGGACACATATTTAACACAATCTGTTTGCTTTATGGTAAAGCAATTTATCTGAAACCCTCTAGCATTAAAAAAAAATATTATTCCAAGTGGGTCTACTTAAATTTTATGTTGATCCTCCTGACAACTAGGTTATAAAAAGAGGTAGAAAAGCAGCTAGAATGAAGGGAATTTTGGCAGCCATACTGCAGAGAAGACAAATCCTAAAATTGCACTGTGAAATGTTTTCTTACCGTGTACTCCCATTGTTTTCCTTTATCTAATTCTTACTGTTTTGACTTGTCCCTCAAGTAACAAATGTTTCATGGCTTTGTATCTTGCATTTCTGTATTATCTTTCCCCACCAGATGCAAACCTCAACCTTCCCTAGGAGTTGCCTCACTACTGAAGCCTCTCAAGAAGGCGGTTTTGGAATCTGTACCTGCACCCTGACCTCCAAATTGTGCTGTAACCACTCTCCAGTTTTCAGTGTAGCTGATTAGGAAAGAGGAGGGGAGTGTGGGGAACCTTTGTGCCAGCAGCACACACTTGGAGGAACTGGTTTAACCACCACTTCTACACACTGTAAAAATCCTGGGTTTTCTTGGGTGCAGTGGCACTCAGGGTTTGTCCCCAGCTGCAGAATGGACTTTGTTTCACCTACTGAGCAAACACTTCCATGAGACAGAAGGACAGAATCAGCCGAGATATATCTGAATCTTAGGTGTGGCTGCCTTTAGAACTGGAACCAGGTGTAAGAAAAACACCCATTTCTCTCTGCTTTTTAAATAAATTATTAATTTTCAACTAAATAGCCACATTTCTGGTTCCAACTTCATCTTGCTCTTCAGCAGGACCACATAGCAGGAAAAAAGAGCTATAACTCCTTACTCTTATGATAAAATCCTTCATTCCTTACTCTATTTGTCTAGGAGTTAACATCTTAATACCTGTTCTCTTCTTCTCTGATGGACTCCAGTAAGTTAAAACCCCTTCACTTGACTCTGCTTGGTGTAAGGTCTGAGATTTGTGCCCAAGACTCTCTCTCCTGTTACACTTGCTCACTGTCAGATTCCTTCCCTTTCTCTGTGAGATTCCAGTGCTTGCAGTTTTGTGCACTGGGAGCATGGAGTGGTGACAAGAGATCTTTCCATTGCTCAGGTAGTCTAATCAAGCACTGAATGAACACATTATGATTTAGGCAACTATTTCCTATTTCAAGGAAATATTTCAGAGCTTAAAACGGCCTTTTTAAACATGCAGGTCCACTTGCTTTTTGTCACCCCACAATGCCACTGTGTGTTTACTGCAGTGTTTTATGTCAATTCTTACATCCAATTCTTAGAAACACGAGCAAAATTCAGCCACAGTTCCAGAATAAAGGAAGTCCTTTCAGCCACCTGTTTGCCAGCCTTTGCTGGCTCGAGATGTCAGGGCTGCAATTCCTGTAATTCCATCACATTAAACTGAAACAAAAGTATTCTTGGTGTGCCTTTGGGCCAACTGATTGACAAACTGAAAGTAAAAGGAATTCCTGACTCAATTTCTATTTTGGTTAGGCCTGAAACTCTTTTATTCTCTGAAAAACAACACCTGATGGCTGGCTTTATCAACATCACTTCCTGCCTGAGGTAAAGCTGAAAGACTGCTTTGACCAAAGAAGCCAGCTTCTAGGAATACACAGGTTTTCTGAGAACCCTATCAAAGCACATTCCCTTCTGAGAAGGGAAAACACAAAGTATTACCCAGCCTAAGGTCAAAAATCACAACCACAACACCAAGGAAGTGAGGAGGATAGAGACAAACACTATCAAGGCTGTGTCAATTCTTGTTCACAGTAAATCGCAGACTATACTAGGGAGTGAATCACATCACAGGGATACAAAAGGAGGAGAAAAAAAACCCCAGGGACCAATACCACAAAATCATAATTCAATAATCTCCACAAGCCTGGAGCAGAACAAAAAAGATACAAAAAGAAATTATTCAAAATAAGGCAGTCACTTAAATCCCAGGATCCATCACCTGAAAAATAAACATCAGTAAAATAAAGACCTGCACTTCTTGCCTGGTCTGGTCCAGAATATATCATGAACCAAGGGGTGGAGGAGACAAAAATCCCTTCTGGGCCCTTACAGATGGCCAACAACAGGTCTAAAGCAAGGGACCAGTTTGTGGAGCACACAGAGATATCAGTAATTGGAGCAGCTGGCAGAGAACAAGCTAATGCTGCATAGTTAGATTTTATTTGCACTTTGTCACTATGAAAGAGTAACTGGACACACTTCCCTGGCCCCAAGCATCTGCAAACAGCCTCTATGGCTGAATGAAAATGTTTTCTTACCAGTTCCTATCCTCTTTTAGCTGACAGACAGGAACTTGTTATTCAAGGGCAGTGCTAATATTGCCCCTTGATATTATGCAAAATACCTACTGCAAACTTCCACATACATTGACAAATGGCCAGTCCTGGGTCTCAAAACCTTTTTTAGTGTCCCATGATGAACACAGCCCACTTTCTGAGATCAAGAGGCCTTAGCATAGCACTGTTCTACCTTACAGAGGTGAAGGTATGATTTACCTACAAACAAAAGGGCTGAGAAAGCAGGGGAAGTTGTAAACAGGACAGAGGAGGAACACTTCTTCAGCTCACCTACCTCCTTTCACTACATCAAATTTTGCATTTATTCAAGTAAATTGTTTTTGTTAGAAAAACAAAGCAGAACTTAGCATCATCTTGGTACATTTACCACTGTTCCTGTTTCAGTTTAAAAGAATCAAACTTAAAACCCTCAAGAGTCCATTGGGACACTGCAAATACTGCTGTTTCTTAAACTTGAACTCTAAGCAGCTCTTCCAACAGCAAACCCTGAATGTTTGTACATAATGAGCACAGCAAATCACTAATCCTCCTATTTTCTTCTAGAAAAACAAACAAAAAAAAATCTTCAAACGATTTGCCTACAGCAAAGACAGCTGTGGTTTTGATTTTATTCTTTTCTTTTCCCAGATTATATTGACCTCTATATTGCCTGGATATTGCTGAAGAACAATTAGGTGAGATGAGTGGAGATCTCAGAAACAGAGATTAAAAAAATAAAGAAATGCAGGCAAACACTATGGCCAGGCAGCCATTCTATTTTTATTTGATGACAGCAAATCTGTTCCTACATACTAATCAATTACAGAGCAGCTACATTTAATCTCAGGCTTAATTTACTACATTGAACATCTTTAGTGTATTCTGCTTAGCTCTAGAAGGCAAACAGAAATGTATTTTTAAAAATTTTCCAGGCTAAATAAACAAGGGTCCTATCAAAAACCGAATACAGCAGAATTGCAATAAACCAGGTGGTATTTTGATCACCTGATACACAAAACAATGACCCTGTTGCTAAGCGGAGAGATTGTCCTTCAAGAAAACAGGGTGCCAAGTTATCAGCCAGTTTCTTGTTTTAAGCAAATGCTTGGGCATATTAAGAACAAGCTTTGGGCTATTCATTTTCATGTTTTCAAATACAGCAGGCATTCAGTCATGCTGTTTTTCCTTTAAACTCTAGCTGTGGCTTATCACCTCATCGTTCTCAGCCAATTCAGAAACAGACTGGAATCAGCTCAGTAGCATTTCTGCACTTGAGTCATTCATCTAAGTCTTCCTTTTGCCGGAGCTTCTTGCCACACGCAGTTATTGGAGTATTTTATTTCCCTCGTTATATTCTGAAACTTGCTCATCAATTTGCCTCGCATGTTTGGCTTCCCCTCAGGCACACCCCAGTGTCTGCGCTGAACAGACAATTAACTACGCGGGGGAACTGCATTTTCTTTAAAACGGTGACAGAAAGGGACGGCGCGCTCCGAACAGCTGTGAGCTGCGGGAATTGGGAAGAGTTTAGACCGCAGACGCTTTAGGGTCTCCTTCCCGCAGGCACAGAACTGCCACCTGGGACCAGGGCAAGGAAGGGATGGAGACGCGGTGTTAGCAGGGCAAGCAGAAGAGCCAGATGTCACATAGCGCGACATCCGGCAGCTCGTTTGTCTAAGAGCAAAGACACCCTTTCTCCTTGCTAACAACCGCGTGAAGAACAAGCACCGCAGCGCTGCTGAGGTCCCCAAGTTCCTTTTCCTCATTGTCACTGCCTGCCCCTCGGTGCAGCCCGTCCTTCCCTGTGGCGTTACTCCAGCCCCATCACGGGACTCATCTCTTCCACCCCTCCTCCGGCCCTGGGACACTTCCCTGAGTGTCCCACAGTCCAGCCCCACGCACCATTCCTGCGACACCCTCATTTCACCGCTTTCCCAAGCACCATTCCATCTACGATAACCCTACAGCGCAAGTCTCCCCTCCTCCCCTCTCCACTCCAACAGTCCCGACCCATCCCAGCGCTCTTCCCGTCCAAGCCCATTC
>WEIU01003329.1:299555-342343 GCA_013389925.1 Aegithalos caudatus
CACGGAAAGCGCTCCCCCAGCCCGGAGCGGGATGGACTCGTCGGGCGGGAACCGGGCCGTGAGGGAATGACCGCCCGGGGCACAGAGGGAAGAGTGGAATTGGCACCGAGTGCCATGGGGATGTTCGGACAGAGGTGGGACTCGGTCAGCTCAGAGGTTTTGTCCAGCCGAATTGATTCTGTCACTATCCCTGATACCGAAATCGGCGCTGTGCTGAGCCCCAGTGAGCTCACCCCGGCTGACCCCACCTTCCTGTGGGCTTTCTGTGTCACCCCGGCACACACAGGCCCACGACCGGCAGCCCCAGCATCTTGGCCAGGCGTCATAGCAGCCCCAGAAAGGTCCTGTGGTACCTTAAACTTGTGTCGCCTCCGTGTATTCTCAGATCTGTCCTGGGAAATTGTGAATGCCCCGTCCCTGGAACTGTTCCAGGCCAGGTTGGATGGGGCTCTGAAGAACCCGGTCTAGTGGAAAGTGTCCCTGCCAGTGGCAGGGGGTGGAACAAGATCGTCCTTGAGGTTCCTTCCAACCCGAGTCATTCTGTGAGTCTCTGTTTATGGTACACTTGACATAAATGATATATAGGATTGCCCTCTTCAAGGTTAGTTTTCCCCCAATTTTTTTTCCAGACCCAGTTTACCATATTTTGAAGAACAGTCCTTGTCATTGTGATGGTATCACCCGACTGATGAGGCTGTCATCTGCAAATTGGATTAGGGCTGATTTTGTATTTACTTCCAAATGACTAATGAAAATATTGATCAAGCACGTGTGTAGTACAGCACATATGATCCTGGAGGGTCCTATTAGAAGTAGCCTTATTCAATAATGATTTATAACCACTTATAAAAAAAAATTTCTGTAACCAGTGTTTAATGTATTCTTCACTGATGCTTTATTACTGTTTAATTAAAATATTGTGCAGTTCCAAGTAAAAATGTTTTTAAAAGTTTATTACACCTTTTGGAGGAAATTGAATTATTTGTTGTCCTTTAGAAGCATGAAATGAGATTTCTATTAGACCTCTAACTGGCATTACTAATTCTTTAATGAGTGACATAACACCCTTTTTTGGTATTTATCCAGAACATCATCCATAGATCTGATGTTATTAAATCTACATTTACTCCATATCATGCAGCCTCCTTTCCTGAAGACAGGCACCAACCTGGCCCTGTTTTAGCCTCCTAGAATTGCCCTGGTCTATCAAGGTTCACTAAAGAGAAATGTCAGCACACAAGGGGTCTCTGCAGTCAGCTGTTCCCAACCTCCTGGGCCACAGTTATCCCTGGAAGACAAGAGCTCCACTGGTCACTAATGCACTGAAATTAATCACATCACTGGCAACTGCCCCCCTCCACATGTATCTTCCTGCTTCTTTACAAACATAGATCATAAATGTTCAATGAACACTTCTGCATTGTTATTGACATTTTAATCATGTTCATCTAGTAATGGGCCTGTACCATTCACTTCTAGGGTTTTCTGGGATTTAGCCTTGCCAGCTATGGATTTCCTTTGATGTGCTTCACTTCCAATAACTACTCTGCTTCTCACAGCTTCTCATGTATACCAACACGTTCTTATTTCCTTCTTTCTCCATTTTGGCTATTTCTTTTTTAATTTTACTCACACTCTCCAGTCCATTAATAAAACGTTTTTTTCTCTCTTGATTTTGAATTTGTGGCTCTTTGATCACAAATGAATTCATTAAAAAGAGCTCATAATTGTAATTTTTAGACTTCCACCTAATTTTTTAAATTCCTGCTTGCACTCTATTTTCTGACTGTTTGGAAATACAGCTCTTTTAGAGCACCAGGTGTATGCAAACTCAGGTCACAAACACTGCTTCCCAGCCAGCCACTGAACTGCAATCCAGGGATCTTTGTTTGGTTTTCTTTTTACTTCCTTCATTATAACAAAGTCCAAAAAGAATTTACCTCGTGCCACATGCCAAATGGAGCATGTCATTTTTAGTAATGTAAATGACATTTTTTTACTGTACCCATATGGTCTTGTGCTACTATTTTCTTTTTTTAGATAACTCCTCTCTCTTGAGTGTCTACCCATTCATATATTTATAAAGAGTAATAAAATCCCTTGTTTCCCTAGGCAAATCAATCCAAAGGCTTTAGTCTTCCCTTTTACACATTTGGCTCTCTGCTCTAACTTGCCCTCCCCTGGACCTGTCTCCATTGAAATCCATTTTTCTTGCACGGTGTTGTTTTGAACAGTCACGTTGAAGGGTAAATTTAATTAAATTTTATATTGTGTTATATTTCTAGACAATGAAGAAAAGCTAACTCCTTGCCACGCTTTTTACAGTAACTTATCTCTTGTGCCACCAGTTATTTGAGGGCCACAGAGACATAATCGCAGACCCCAGAAACTTCCAGAATATCGGGATATGTCACGACTAGACTTGCACTCCTACCTTTATGCCGGGTCACGGAGGTTTATTACACCTTAGACAAAACAACCACGGTGCCAGTGTCCCTCTCACATCTGTCAGCACGACCTCATTTTCTGTGTCCCCTCCCACCCCCGCCCCAGAGCAGCACCCTTCCAATCGCAGCCTTTGATTTTGGGGAGGATCTGGCAGTTTCCACGTTTTCTTCTAGACTCCTCCTAGATGCCGAGGCGCCGAGGAATAATGAATAATCAGAATGCAAAAGCTCTTATTTTTCTTGTTTTGGAAACATTTCTCCAAGGGATGGACAACGTTATTCTCCAATCCTTATGACAAACATGGCGATACAGCCCTATAATTTTCTCTCTGTATTAAAAATTTGTGCCAACAAAACCAAACTTCCTGCTTTTTGCAAAGCATGACTCACATCCTCCATTCTGTTTTGACTGACTGACATAAGAGATCTATTTCAGTCATATGACAATAACTTTGAATCTGACTAGCCACTTATGTGGAAATCAAAGCCTGTTCTTGCAGGATGGATGGATGGTAACAGGAATGGTGTTTTACATAACTCCACTGAAGATCTGCCTGCTTTTCCCGAGTAACTTGCTCCTGGAAGAGCGAGGCATGGCAGTGAAAGCCCAGCGTGCCACCTCGTGGCTGCCCTGTGCCCAGGGCCCTTCCTAGTGCCTCCCTTTTCCAGGAGAATCCACACCTTCCAAAAACTGCATGTGTTGGAATTAGCATTCCAGCACCCCTGCTAATGCCTTCTCAGGAGCAGAATAAAACCGAGTAATTCTTCACCCTACCCATCAAACCAGAGACAAGCAGGGAGGCAGGTGTTATTCAGAGGAAATGTCACCCAACTGGAGTTTGCAGGATGAAAAATGAGGTTGCAGGAATGCAAATTGCAGGGATGTGACATGCTTGGAGTGCTGCTGCCAACCAGAAAGAGTTTGTCTGGGAAATTCTCAATCTTCCACTTGGTTTCACCAGTGTGTTGGTGAAGTTTTACTTTCAGGGGTCCTGGATTTTGGCTGTTTCATGCCTAATCAATGAGAGAGGAGTACAGATACCTGGATAACACATCTGCCACCCAGAGGGGCTGTGCCTTCACTGGGATTTCACCCAGGTTAGAATGCACTTCTCCAGCTGGCTGAGGCTGGGTTAAGCCTGCCATGGAAGATGGTTCCACAGCCTTCCCTCTCTCTACTGACTGATCTTGCTGCCTTCCTCAGTAAAGGTCAAGGATAAGTGACCTTGAGTTTTTGGCTGCTTTACCCTTCAGAAAGAACAGCTCTCTGCCAACACATGGAAGTAGCAGGAAATCTTGGCAAGCGATGGACCCTAAGGTGAGAACGCTCCTTTTTTGTTTGTTTGTTTCTGTCTTAGAGCAGGGCAGCTTAAGCCAGTTACAACATTTTAAAATTTCCCTCTCTTTTCAGAGAGCTATATTAAGTTTGGCTGACCCAGTTCAACCTCACTCACCTGTCAAGAAGGAACTGCCTTTCCTTGGCTGTGTGGTAAGGAGAATCAGCACAGGGTGATGGGAATGCCAGCACCAGCATAAACTCTGTACCCAGGCTGTGTGTGGATGGTGGCTGAAGGCAGTGAAGAGCAGGCTCATCCCTTTTTATCAACAGCAAGCTGTTATCTCAGCTACCATGTAATTTTCCTACCATGTAATTTCAGCCTCAGATGCAGAATTCAGCACCCGGAGTCAGGCAGTCGGCCTGGAAGGGCTGAGCTGCTCCGTTCCTCAGCGTGGCTTTTGTTGGCGGTAACAAACACCTCGCAGTTGCCACTGTTTGACAGGCAGAATGTCTGCTCAAAGCAGGTTCAAACACCTCCTGGGACTGAAGCACTGAGGGTGAGAGTTGGCTCCTGGAGAGGCTTTGACAAGGGACAAAACCAGGCTTGTACAAAAGGACTTTGAGCTGTTTGCAAACAGAGCTGCTTGTTGCTGAAATTCACAGAAGATCCATTTCTAAAATGTCCAATACCGATTTTTTTGTGCACAGGCAAGGCTCAGCACAGCATAAATGAAAGATTTTCTGCTTTCACTGGAGCTGTAACTCACCAACAGATTGAGATAAATTGCTAGCAGAAAGGTCATTATCTAGAAGTGGAAATGTTTGTGTTTCCCCAGGCACTGCAAGATGTGTTTTAAGCCAAAGCTATCAGCCGTTGCTGTGAGGGTACAACAGGTTTATCACCCCATACTTCTGCACTAACACTCCCCACAACAGTGGGATTTGAGAAGCCCAGGGTGGGCTTCCTCAGTCAGCATAAAGCCCTAGTGACTGTTCTTCATTTCAGTCAAATACTTAGGATACTGAACAGAATAATCATAGACTCACAGAGTGGCCTGGGTTGGAAGAGACCTTAAAGACCATCTCATTTCAACCCCCTGCCATGGGCAGAGACTTCTTCCCCTAGACTAGGTTGTCCAGAGCTCCTTCCAACTTGGCTTTAAACATTGGGGCAGCCACAGCTTCTCTGGGCAACCTGTTCTGGTGTTTCACCACCCCCAGAGTAAATTTTTTTCTCGATATTTAATCTAAACCTACTCTCAGTTTGAAGCCATTCCCCCTTGTCCTGTCACTACATGCTCTGGTAATGTCTCCCAAAGCTCAATCAGCTGCTCCTGCAGTTTTACACTTCTTGCACCGTGGAAGAACACAGTGCTTGTGTCTGATTCCCTCTGAGTCTATATCCCACTAGGTGTGTGTATTTACACTGTAACTTGCAGGAAAAATCGTTGCCAGCTGGCAGAAAACACTGAACCACTGCACAGAACCACGTGCTGCTCTTAACAGCGAGTCACTCGCTCTGTACAGAAAGGTAAGGCTTCACCGAGCCGAGATAAGCCCGGGCAATGATAATAGAGTCTTTGTTGAAATCCCACTCCATTGTTCAAGGCCTGATGTGCCGGCCCAGGGAGAACAAAAGGAAATGTTTCTAGTCCTTGAAAATCACAGCAGAATCGCAGAGGTTGGCAGCAAAGCAAGCCAGTCATACATAGAATTTAAAAAGAGAAGTCAGGGTAAGCTTTTCTGTCGAGCAAATAAAAAGATTATTCTCTGTGAATTGTGGCCTGGCCTTGGAGTGAGTTGTAAGGGGTAAATACCTGCAATTCTCATCCACCTTTGTGGGATTGCAGCTGGAGAGAAACTGAGGTGTCTGTGAATGGTCCTAATGTGGCTCGCAGGAGTGAAAATGCTGGTGTAGACAGACTTCAAGGTTGCTCTGCCTCTCTCTTTCAGAAACAACTTCATCAGAGGTCAACCCCAAGGTAGAGGAAAAAACTATGAGGAAATAAAAAAAGGTTCTCTAGTCTTTAGGACAGGATATTTCCATGGGGTTTTGTCTTGACCCTCCTGCAGGGCAGCATAAAGGCCTAAGTTCTGGTTGATATNAGCCTCAGATGCAGAATTCAGCACCCGGAGTCAGGCAGTCGGCCTGGAAGGGCTGAGCTGCTCCGTTCCTCAGCGTGGCTTTTGTTGGCGGTAACAAACACCTCGCAGTTGCCACTGTTTGACAGGCAGAATGTCTGCTCAAAGCAGGTTCAAACACCTCCTGGGACTGAAGCACCGAGGGTGAGAGTTGGCTCCTGGAGAGGCTTTGACAAGGGACAAAACCAGGCTTGTACAAAAGGACTTTGAGCTGTTTGCAAACAGAGCTGCTTGTTGCTGAAATTCACAGAAGATCCATTTCTAAAATGTCCAATACCGATTTTTTTGTGCACAGGCAAGGCTCAGCACAGCATAAATGAAAGATTTTCTGCTTTCACTGGAGCTGTAACTCACCAACAGATTGAGATAAATTGCTAGCAGAAAGGTCATTATCTAGAAGTGGAAATGTTTGTGTTTCCCCAGGCACTGCAAGATGTGTTTTAAGCCAAAGCTATCAGCCGTTGCTGTGAGGGTACAACAGGTTTATCACCCCATACTTCTGCACTAACACTCCCCACAACAGTGGGATTTGAGAAGCCCAGGGTGGGCTTCCTCAGTCAGCATAAAGCCCTAGTGACTGTTCTTCATTTCAGTCAAATACTTAGGATACTGAACAGAATAATCATAGACTCACAGAGTGGCCTGGGTTGGAAGAGACCTTAAAGACCATCTCATTTCAACCCCCTGCCATGGGCAGAGACTTCTTCCCCTAGACTAGGTTGTCCAGAGCTCCTTCCAACTTGGCTTTAAACATTGGGGCAGCCACAGCTTCTCTGGGCAACCTGTTCTGGTGTTTCACCACCCCCAGAGTAAATTTTTTTCTCGATATTTAATCTAAACCTACTCTCAGTTTGAAGCCATTCCCCCTTGTCCTGTCACTACATGCTCTGGTAATGTCTCCCAAAGCTCAATCAGCTGCTCCTGCAGTTTTACACTTCTTGCACCGTGGAAGAACACAGTGCTTGTGTCTGATTCCCTCTGAGTCTATATCCCACTAGGTGTGTGTATTTACACTGTAACTTGCAGGAAAAATCGTTGCCAGCTGGCAGAAAACACTGAACCACTGCACAGAACCACGTGCTGCTCTTAACAGCGAGTCACTCGCTCTGTACAGAAAGGTAAGGCTTCACCGAGCCGAGATAAGCCCGGGCAATGATAATAGAGTCTTTGTTGAAATCCCACTCCATTGTTCAAGGCCTGATGTGCCGGCCCAGGGAGAACAAAAGGAAATGTTTCTAGTCCTTGAAAATCACAGCAGAATCGCAGAGGTTGGCAGCAAAGCAAGCCAGTCATACACAGAATTTAAAAAGAGAAGTCAGGGTAAGCTTTTCTGTCGAGCAAATAAAAAGATTATTCTCTGTGAATTGTGGCCTGGCCTTGGAGTGAGTTGTAAGGGGTAAATACCTGCAATTCTCATCCACCTTTGTGGGATTGCAGCTGGAGAGAAACTGAGGTGTCTGTGAATGGTCCTAATGTGGCTCGCAGGAGTGAAAATGCTGGTGTAGACAGACTTCAAGGTTGCTCTGCCTCTCTCTTTCAGAAACAACTTCATCAGAGGTCAACCCCAAGGTAGAGGGAAAAACTATGAGGAAATAAAAAAAGGTTCTCTAGTCTTTAGGACAGGATATTTCCATGGGGTTTTGTCTTGACCCTCCTGCAGGGCAGCATAAAGGCCTAAGTTCTGGTTGATATAATGTGCTCAGAGGGCCCCTGGCGTTTTTCTTGTCCGCGTTGCTAGGAGGGAGACAGTACTAAAAAGTTTGAGTGAAAGTCCCAGAAAGGCTCTTCCTCAGAACCTGTGGAAGCCCGGCCGAGTTCAGTAACTCCCCGAGCTCAGGGCATTGCCTGGCTTCCTGCAGGGGCTCCCCCGCCATCGTCCGTCCTCCCCCAGCACCTCCCGGTGGGACACCCCGCATCCCTCTGCTCTTTGCCACCTTCCATCCCTGGCAAACCCGGTCTCTCCGTACTTATACACGTCCATACACCGATTCAACAAGTTGCTCCGGGGACTGGCGGGCATTGTGGGAGCTGTAGTTCGCCGCTCGCAGCACTACAAGTCCCAGCCTCCCGGCGGAGGAGAGAGAGGAGGAGGAGGAGGAGGCGGAGGAGGAGAGGAGCCGGCACGGCCCAGGCCTGCAGCCGGTGAGGAAGAGCCCCCCGGGGGCGGGCCGCGCCGGCATGCGNGCTCGGAGCCCCGGTGCGCGGGGCGGCCGAGGGGTGCGCGGAGCCTCCGGGAGCACGGACGGACCCGGCGTGCGCGGAGGGGCTCCGGGCTTCAGGGACACCCCCAAAGCACAGAGAAACTCCGGGGTGCAGGGACCTCGCGAACCACGGAGTGGCTGCAGGGTGCTGAGGTCCCCCAAGGCATGCAGTGGCCGTGGAGTGCACGGAGCGGCTCCGAGGTGCCGGGACAAGCTCTGGGCTGCCAGGACCCCTCAGTGCACGGAGCGGCTCCGGGGTGCCGGGACAAGCTCTGGGCTGCCAGGACCCCTCAGTGCACGGAGCGGCTCCGGGATGCCGGGACAAGCTCTGGGCTGCCGGGACCCCTCAGTGCACGGAGCGGCTCCGGGGTGCCGGGACAGGATCTGCTGTGCCAGGATCCCCCAGAGCACTGAGTGGCTATGGGGTGCACGGAGCCCCCAGTACACAGAGAGATCCCGGAGTGCAGGGACAGGCTCCGGGGTGTCGGGACCCCCAATGCACGAGGGGCCACGGGGTGTGTGGAGTCTCCCCGAGCACGGACGGAGCTCGGGGTGCAGAGACCTCCCCGCAATCCCCGGACGGAGCTCGGGGTGCACGGAGCAGCTCTGGGGCGCGGAGAGCCCCTAATGCACGGAGCGGCCACACGGTGCACGGAGTGTCCGGAGGCACGGCCGGGTCCCGGGCTGCGTGGGGCGGCTCCGGGCGCAGGGACAGGCTCTGGAGTGCTGGGGCTCCGAATGCACGAAGTCGCCGGGAGGTGCACGGAGTCCCACGGAGCGCGGAGCCACTCCGGGGTGTCGGGACTCCACAAAGCACAGAGCGGCCACGGGGTGCACGAATTTTTCCAGTGCATGGAGCGGCTCTGGATTGCAGGGACAGTCTCTGGGTGACCCCCAGTACACGGAGTGTCAGTGAAGTGCACGGAGCTTCCAGTCCATGGACAAGCTCTGGGATGCACGGATCCCCCAGCACACAGAGTAGCTCTGGGGTGCCGGGACTCCCCAAAGCACGAAGCGGCCACAGAGTCCCCTGGTGCACAAACGGACCCTGGGATGCATGGAGCAATTCTGAGGTGCAGGGACACCCCAAAGCACAGAGCAGCCACGGACTGTGCAGAGCACAGATGAACCCTGCGGTTCATGGAGCGGCTCTGGGTACAGGGACAGGCTTTGGGCTGCTGGGACCCCGCAATGCACAGAGGGGCCGTGGGGTACACAGAATCTCTGGTGCATGGATGGACCCTGGGGTGCACAGAGAAGGGTGCTGGGACCCCACAAAACACAGAGCAGCCACAAAACAGGAGTGCACAGAACTTTCCCGTGCACGGACAGACCCAGGGCTGTGTGGAGCAGCTCCAGGTGCAGGGACTCCCGTGTATGGAATTGCCATGGGATGTACTGAACTCCCAGGACATGATCGGGCTTCAGGTGGCACGGACTCCTGCAGTGCATAGAGCAGCCCTGAGGCTCATGGATGCAGTGGGGAGCACTGAGAATACCCCTCCCACTCGGAGCATGAACTGGGGTGCATGGATGGGTACTGCTGAGCCCCTTTGTCCTTCTCTGTGGACTTCACTCCCTTTAGCTGAGGCAAAGGGAGAAAACTGCTTTTCCTTCCCCAGTGTGTGCCTCCCTGGCAGCAGCTTCATGCCTGATCCAGCTCAGCACTGTCTGCGCCGAATTTGGGGTAATGTCTTGCACCTCCAAACTTTTTCTGTACACCCTCCTTCCAGCTGGGCTGTGGTGGGTGAGTTCAGGCTGTGAGTTCAGGCTAATGCCATGTACTGCTCCTTTCTCCAAGTCCAGGATGTGCTGCTGCTGTTTCTGAGCACCCAAGCAAGGAGCAACAGCCCCTGACCAGGGGGTTCTGTCTCATCCTCTGCAGGGAGAGAAGTGCAGCCAGGGGCTTGAATCAGCCCCTTGAATGTCAGAGAGGGCTGGAGCTGCCTGAAGTTTGGCACAGGCTGGTTTGGAAGATCAACGGTTACAGTCACACGGGGTTTATCGGTGCCAGCCCTTTTGCAATAGCAGTGGTGAAATCGGGGTGAGGAGTTGCTGCTAAGAAGGTCGATATTAGCAGTTAGGGGAGAAAAAAAAACCCTTTTCCTTGCTGCTTCCCCTTTGCTGGGTTAGTGCTTTGAGGTTCAGTTGCTGATGGCTTCCTTTATGTTCCATGAAAGCTTGTCTTGTTCTGCAGCCCCCTCTGAGCATTCTGTACCTGTCTGAGAGAGCACAGCCACATGCTGTGAGACACAGCCCCTGCCGGGCCAACACCATCAGAAGTGGTCAGTCTGAGAGATGGGGGAGCCTAGGGGCTCTGGAAGTTGCATAAAAATCCCCTTTCTTTCCCAAGGCAAGCCCAAAATTGTGCCTTGAGGGGTTGTGGGAGGAAGGACTTGTCTCACTAGCCGTGGAGCCAAGACACCCCTGCTGCTGTCAGTTATCATAAATGGGAGCTCCTTTGATTTGGGGTAAAACCAGTACTTTTGGACTTTTACAGTGAAATAGGTGGCCTTTGTGCTGTTTTATGGCCAGGAAAACTTAGGATAATGTTTCTGGCTTTGTCCCAGGTGATTAAAGTTCAATGTCCAGCTTTGATGCTGGTTAAGTAAATTAGACAGTGTCTGGGGTAATACCTCAGTGCTTGTGCAAGCTGGATTCAAAGAAATGCTGGAGAAGGAGCTCAAAGTCCCTGCCCAGGAGCTGGATGGTCTCAGCTGTCCCTTTGCACTGTCAGGAGGCAGCTGCTGCTCGTGATGGATACGTTTGTGTTTGCTTGTCAGAGCTCTCAGGAGGGTGCAAGTTTATCTCTGAAAGCAAAGCTAAGGCTTCCCTTGCACAGCAGGGATGTGTGGGAAGACACCAGGGTTTGGTTCTGCTGGACAAATCTCTCTTGCTTAACTGTGCCATAAATCTGTGGCACTGAGGGCTTGGCACTGGGACTGGATGAGGCTCCTTGCTTGGCATCCACCTTCACAGCCATCCCTGCCTTGCCAGGACAGCAGCTCCTTGTGTGCCAGATGTAAACAGGGGTGTGGGAGGGGGGATTAGGAGAGGGAAACTTGTTTCTCCCTTTTTCCTTTTTTTTAAAATTAAAGTTAGATTGGTGTGTTTGCCCACAGCACTTGTCCCCGGGCAGCTGCAGGAGCAGAATTCCCCAATTCTGGAGTGGGCAGGGAGATAACCAACCTCAGAGGCCGTGGATTGTGGGGCTGTGACAGCCTGGGGGAGTGGGGCTGGCACAGGGCTTGGGGCTTTAGAGCTGTAAGCTGCTTGGGGAGAGCTGGCTTTGCCTTTATACAACACCTCTGAAGGCAGGCCCTGCCAGCACCTCTGTTAGAAATGAAAATACAGGTGCTGCCCTATGTCCTGCTGCCCCAGAGAGGACTGAGCAAACTTTGGGCTTTGCTCTGCATTTATCTACTGCTTTTAGCTGGAGCTTTTTGTTCTCTGACCTTGGAATCTTACATTGGCCAGTGTGTGTGTGCTGCTGATACTGCTCCATGTGTGTTGCCTTGTTGGCTTCTGTAATGCTGGGCAGTGTCTTTAGGCCCTTGGGTTGGCTGAGAAAATGCTGTGGTCACTTCACCCATACGTGGGTCCTCAGCTGTGCTGTGGCTCAGTGCCTTGGTTTTGTTTGGTGGGCTTTTGGTAAACAACTTGAAATGTAATTTTTTTGCATGAGGTGCTGCTCCTCAGTGCTCTTGCTTCTCACCAATGTTTACCCATTTTTAAAAGTGGATGTTTTGTGGTTGGTTTTGCCCCTGGTCTGGCTAGGGTTTGAGTGAGGAGGGAGAGGTGGGAGTCACAGGAAGGCAGGAGCTGTGACAGCACCAGTTCAGACTGATTTTAAGTGCTGCTTCACCTCTAATCACTGATAAATGGATGGGCTGGGACCCTTATGAGCTCTGCCTGCTCATTACAGTGGAGTCACTGATGCTGAGCTTTCCCCATCCCTTTAGGGGTACCCAGCTGCTCCAAGAAGCTGTCCCACCCTACAGAACTGAGGGCAAAGAGAAGAAACTGCCTCTTCCCAGGTCAAAACAAGTCTTTTGGGAACGCTGGTACTGCCTGTGTCCTGCCAGCCTCTGCTCAGCTTTGCTTGCCCCTTCCTTGGCTGGCCTTGGCTCTGGCTGCTGGGTGGGTGACCCTGGGAACCTCAGGAGCTGCTGGGTTTCTGCTGGCCACGATGCAGGTGTGCAGCAGTGACCTGCTGCTCTGCCCAGCTTTTGCAAAGTCACCGTGGTTAGTGAGGGCTGGGATGTCAGCTGAGCCTCTGGTTTTGGAGAACTTCTGTTTTCTTCAAGCTTTTAACCTGCAGAAGCAAGAGAAATGACTAATCCTGGGGGAGTGTGACCTGTCTTGAACTCCACCTTTCCAGGTAGACTTGCATGACAGCAAGATTTTAGCTGGTTGAAGTGCTGCAGGCGTGGCTTTTTCCACAGCTGCCGAAATTTGGATTTGCTGCACATGAGGAAAGAGCTCCAGATCTGTCTAATGTCCAAGAGATAATGCACAAAAGCTCTGTGCCTGCATCTCTGGTTGTCTTCATATCTTCCTCATCTGAAGTCTCTGTGGTGATACTGGGCCTCTTTAAGTCAATTTAAGCTTTGGATCCCATCCAATGAAAATGAAAACGGGAAGTGCAGAAGGCTGCAGGTCACTTAGAGTGGGTGGGAAACTCAGTTGATAATAAACAGAGACTGACATGGCAGAGAATATGTCTTGCAGAAGTAATACAAGTGCACCCATCTACCCTCAGCCCGCAGCACCTTTTAGGAGTGTATCTGTGTTGTGGGTGACAGGGCAGTGATCCTTCCTAAATCAGGCAATATGCAGAGAAAGGCCAGGATGGAGCTGTGGTTAAAATTTCATCCTCTTCAGCACATGTTGCCAGGCTCACCCACCTTCTAAGTTTTTCTGGACTCTTCTATAGGCAGCTTTACACTCTGTTTTGGAAAACATTTTTTATTATTCACAGGAACAGCTGCTGTGCTCTCTGCTTTGGCTGCTGGTGCATCTGTGCTGTTTACAAACGATATGGTTGGCAGCAAACCCAGCCTTTAACTGTGTGGCTTCCTTGGGAGATTTTATCTTGAGGTTGTTTCCCCTTCTTCCTCTGTGGTATTGTCTGAAATTCACAGCTTTCCGGCAGGAGAGCTTTCAGGGAATGCCAGCAACCACCAGTGAGTGTGCATTGAACACCCTGAGATCGGACTGTGCTGGTAATTAGCAAGCACATGTCCCTTAATGAGAGGGAGAGTTGATTAAAATCCCTTGGCTGCAGACCATGGCCGTGCCCTCGCTGGCACAGCGTGTCCCTCCCTTGCCTGCAGAGTGCTGAGATGCTGTGTCCACGTGCAGCCCTGGACAAGGCTCCTCTTGCATGTGTGTATAATGCCAGTTTTTCTGGGGAAAGTGGACAATCTGGAGCCTCCAGTAAGAGCATTCCTCTGTGTCTCTTTGATTTGCAGAACAATCAAGTTCTTGGGATCGGAAGCGGATCTACGATTGTACACGCAGTGCAACGATTAGGTAGGATGCTCCTCTTCCTGTCCCTCCCACCACAAAAAGTCCCTTTTCCATCTGCTTCAACTACTTGAAAAACACCCTAAGTCACCTGCATGCTGACTTGGAGCTGATGCCTTGGGTCTATTCACCAGCTGCTGTGTCCTACTTGAAGCTGAAGGTTAAAACTGAGCGTTGGGCTCCTAATTTATTGCCTGAGAGTGCCTGAGGAGGTCATGATTTGCCACCTGTTTCCCACACAGCCAGGAAAAGCTCTCCACTGGCACCCACCACAAACTGGAGCTGAACTGCTTGGTCTGGCTCCAGCTTTGCCCAGCTCTGCCCAGTGCTGACTTGCTGTGTGGCTCGGGGCCATGCAGCTGCTCTGCTTCCTTTAACCCGTTTGCCCGTGGCTCATTTTGCTCCCCACATCCACACAATTCACACCTGCTGAGGTGTAATGAAAATGAGGAATGTGAAATCCTGCTGCATTTTATTTATGTACCCCACAGCCAGGTTTACTTGCTTGCTTGCAGGTGCAGGAGTTTGCTCAGGGCGTGATTCAGAAAATTTCAGCAAAATATTCAAGCCAGGAAAATGCAGTTTTGCAAAGTGAGTGTGAGGGTAATTATTGTCATGGCTCATTTCAGAGGGTGCAGAGGTTTAAAGTTCCTTAGCAGGGCACTCTCAGCCCTAGATCTGCTTGTGGAGGTGCTGAACTTTGGATGTCCTTGGATGCAGAGCAGCTCTGGGGGCCATGGTGGGTTGGGAGTGCAGGATCAGCCCTGTTGTTCTTGGGGGTCTTACTGGAATACAGAGGAGGAACCACAGAATCATTAAGGTTGGAAAACACCTCCAAGATCCTCAAATCCAGTGCAGCACCGCTGTGTTCACCACCAAGCCATACTCCCAAGTGTTACATCCACACTTCCAGGTATGAAGATTCCACAAGTTCCCTGGGCAGCACAGTTCAGTGTGTCCCACCTGGGTGGCTCTGCCTCTCTGGGAGTCCCCTGGTGACATCCAGCTCCCTTGGGCAGAGCTGTTCTGCAGCCCAGAGCAGGCTGAGTTCTGAGCACAGCCCAGCCCTTCACTGCAGGGTCACAGCAGGGCAGGGGCTGTCCCTTGTCACCCATTTCCCCACCCTGTGATGCACTTCATTGTCTGGGAGCTGCTGTTCAGCCTTCTGGGCTTGGCTCAGCACTGCAACCACTCCCTCCTTGAGCACAGAATCAGTCTCTAAATAAATGGCTATTGTATTTGAAGAGGAGTGGCTGTTCCAGGCTGCAAATTTAGGCTTTTCATGTCTCCTGATTGCTTTAGAACTGGGATGTGGCTTGTAACAACATCCAGCCTCATGTATTGCATGTGCAATCCTTCCAGCAGCAGCATTAACTTGGAGCATGTAGCTCGTGTGCTTGCTCTGGTGCAGGAGCTCCTGCTGACTCTTGGGCTGTTGGCTTGTGCCTGAGTATTGTAATTACTAAAATAACATTTTGTCCATAATGATATCTTAGTAATAGATTTTAGTCATTTGAGGTTAGCCTGGGGGAGGAAATATTTCCTTCCATTTAATGGAATACTGTACTTTATTAGTTCTTTCCCTGCTATATATTTAAATGTTCTATAATAAATTAATGTGATGTCCCCAGGGCAACAAGCCAGCAAACCTTTCAGACAGCTGCTGGAGCTCTGTGTTTACATGGAGAGCAGCAGAAACCTGTCTAATGGAGTGAGAGAGGGGATGGGGCCAATTTCCCAGGTGAGGATTTGCTGATGGGGCTCCTCTGCTGCTGGAGACATAAAGGTTAATGGCTCCTGGTGGCTTGGGCTGGGCCAGAGTGGGTGTTTAAACATTTCTGACTGTTGAAACTGAGCCTCAGCTATGGAGGGGGGCACCTGTTTGCATTTTGAGCCTGACTGAGTTATTTGCAAGCCAAGCAAGTAATTGCAGTGAATCAGAGGGGCTGTGCTGAACTGAGGTTTCTTAAAGTGAAAGTTGCTGTGTTTTTGCCTTGTGCAATGAGCAAACCAAGGCTTCTGCTTTATTTTTCCCTGCAGCTGAGCGAGTTAAAGAGGAGAACCTGACAATTGTCTGCATACCTACATCCTTTCAGGTGAGTGCTTCCCTCCTTTGCTTCCTGCCAGTCCAAACACTCCTGCAGGGGATCTCCCCCTGGGCTGTGGGAGGCCACCTTGCCTCCCTCTGCTTCACAGTGGTGGGAATGAACCAAAAGCACCAGTGAAAGCAGTCGTGGTGCAGCCTACAGAAGGACCTCACAAAGAAGCTGATGGTGCTGTGTTACCCTGAGCTCAGGGCTGGGAGGTGTATTTGGAGCCAGTGTGGTAAGGCTGGCTGTGTCAGGGTTGGTGTGTGGCTTCCTCTGGATCCCACTTGCAGGAAAATGCTGCTTAGAGGTGAACCAGACTGGTAAGTGCAAAGCTCACTGGAGACACTTTGTCTCCTTTGAGTCTGTATCAGCCCTGACAGCTGTAAAGAATAATAGCAAGCTCTTGTGTTTGCAGCAGGAACTTCAAATGCATCAGCTGGATTTGATAAGAAGTTGCAGAAAAGAAACTGGCTTAACCTCTCCTTTGCTGTGCAGCCTTTGCAGGAATTGGTTCATACCAAGTTAGATGTTGAGAGGGCTGGAGGGAGAGCCTGGCTTGGTGGTGGAACACAGATCTGCTGGGGAGGCTTCTGAGCATCTCCCATGACTTTGGCAACTGCCTTTGGTATCTTTGCCTCAGCTCCTAAGGTGGGAACTTCCTTTTGGGCAGGCAGAGGTGACATGGTGGGGACAACCCAAGGGGTCTTCAAGGCTGGGTGGCAATCCCCCAGTCGAGGAATTGGGCAAGTGTCCTTCTCCTGGTCCTGGTGTGGGCCTGGGGACTGTACTTCTGTCACAGCTGTGTCACTGTGAGGGCAGTCAGGCAGTGTGGCAGGTGGGACAGAGCCTGTCCTGTGAGGTTTTCAGGGCCCTGAGCAACCTGGGAGCTGACCCTACTTTGACCTGGTGGTTGGATAGACACCAACCTGAATTATCCTAAAATCTTAGAAAAATCTAACATCTTCTTACCCTGCAGTTGTTTAGGTGTGGGGGTGACAGGGCTCTCTGTTCCCAGCTGTTGCAAACAACTGGGATATAATGCAAGGCGCTGCAAAGGCCAGAAAGTGAAAAAAAAGTAAATTAACCTATATCAGTACTTCTGTTACTTATGTAGACTGTAGTGAGAGTCTGTCTTTGATCTGTCTCAAATGATTCCCACCCTGAAATGTCATGTCCCCTTTGAATCTAGGAGAAGTGCTCTGAGTTCAGTCATTAGTTCTCAAAGAAAATATTGATGAAGCTCTTGTAGTGAGAATGGGCTGGAGCCTGTCCTGCCTTGAAATGCTGTCATATTTCATTTAACACCACCGAGTTCCTTACCAGTAAAACAGAAAAGTTGCTGTTAGAGGGAAGAGAGAGACTGTACACCTGCAGGAGCCCAAATTCCCATCACGGGGCTGCCTTGCATCTCTTGGAGTCCCTTAGACCTCAACCAATCCCCAGTGGAGTGCTCCCAGGTCAGCAAAACAGCGTTTTATTTTCACTGTGTACAGGTGTAGATGGCTGCCTGAGGTCACTGGCAAGGAAGAGTTGGTTTCAGTGGGCTTTTATACTCCTCCCTTCCCTGTTGTCAGGTCATTAATGCATCACCATCAGTAAAGCTAGAGCAGGGTAAGTATCTGTCCCCCGGTGCTTGCCTGGTCTGCTCTCACTGGGATGTGTGCTGAGAGCACAGCTCCTGTGGAGTGCTGTGCAGTTACCACCACTTCTCCCTCAGTTATGGGAGCTCTGCTTTTGATTCCCACTGCTCCCATTGCCTTGCAAGCAGAGCCTGGAGAGAGCCAAGCCACCTCGTTGCCACACCGCTGACTGAGCCTGTTCAGGGTCTGGCCTGCATGTGCAGCACGGTGATTTTTCAATGCTTTCAACTCCCCAGATCCCTGAAATCTCCTTTTGTGGACACCATGTGATGAATGCCAACCCACTGATTTTTATTCTTCTCATTTTGTGAGTTCTTAGGGCCCTACAGCCCACGAGTGTCAAAGCTGCATGCTATGAAATGCCATGATAAACTCTTCAAATCATATCTCATTGCCAGGAGTGCCACCTGCTAATTCTAATGTTTCTGGGTGTCCAGTACCTGTGACTGGTGCACTCTGTTAGTGTTAGTGGGTAGAATTCAGAGGAATCAGCTGATGCAGGCTATTGCACTGGAGTTTCTTGGTCTAGCTGCAGCACAGTAGCAAGTTTGGACTCGAGCAGAGTCTGTGCAAGGAGAAAATCTCACTTGAATGATGATTTGTAACACAGAAAAATCAGCCAGTTAGAGATTCTGCAGATGACACCAGCCTGGGTGGGAGTGTGGATCTGCTGAGGGGCAGGAAGGATCTGGACAGGCTGGATGGATGGACCAAGTCCAGTGGTCTGAGGTTCAACAGGGACACGTGCTGGGTCTGCACTTTGGCACAACAACCCCTGCAGAGCTCCAGGACAGGGGAGGAGGGGCTGGGAAGTGGCCTAGTGGTCCTGGTGGTGCTGAACATGAGCCATGGTGTGCCCAGGTGGCCAAGGAAGCCAGGGGTACCTGGCCTGTGTCAGCAGGCGTGTGGGGGCAGGAGCAGGGCAGGGATTGTCCCTCTGTGCTGGGCATGGCGAGGCCACACCTCGGATGCTGTGTCCAGTTTGTGCCATGAAAGGCACTGAGGGACTGGAGCATGTCCAGAGAAGGGAGTGGAGCTGGGGAAGGGCCTGGAGCACTTCTCACTCCCCACAACTCTGACAGGAGGAAATGGCCCCAAGTTGTGCCAGGAGAGGTTTAGATTGGATATTAGGGAAAATTGCTTCAGTGAGAAGGTGGTCAAGCACTGAAGGGGCTGCCCAGGGCAGTGGTGGAGTCACCATCCCTGGAGGGATGTAAAAGCCATGTACATGTGGCACCTGGGGACATTGTTTAGCAGTGGTCTGGGCAGTGCTGGGTTAAGGGCTGGACTTGATGTTAGTAAAGCTGGCTAAACAATTCTGTGGTTCCCTGTTCAAGCTGAGGGATTGAGCCAAGGGCAGCTCTGGGTGCCCTCTGTTGTGTTGCCACTAGAGGGTAACACATGGCCACTGCAGGAAATGTAGATCAGAGCCACCAAGAGGCTGTGTCAACAGCTTCCCACACCTTTCCCACGAGCTGTGCATTTGTTGTTTACTTTATAGCTTATTTCCTATATGAAAAATGTTTTCTCTGTTAGTTCCACATTACTGTGGTGTAAATATTTCATTTTCTTGGTCCTGTCTTTCAGGAAATAAGAAGGGCTGGATGGGTGTGAGGGAGAATGATGTCCAAGCTGAAACAACAGGATTTAAAAAAATCCATATCTGCTTTAGTGCTTAGATACAAGTGATTCCCACCAAGCTGATGAGGCCTCCTGCTATTTAGTGTGGAGAGACCCAAACCCAGGAGTCCTGTTGCACCACATGAGCATTTTAGTTCAAATCAGCAGCAGAGTTTTCTTTGATTAAACTGCTCTGGTCTGGAAACATCTTTTTCTCTTTGCTGTGTGTTCCTGCTGCAGCCTCTGCATGAGCTCAGAGTGGAGCAGTGGAGCTCTCCCAGGGAGGCTCCATCCTTGCTGCAGCCAGGGAATGACACCAAGAGTTTGTTTTCCTTTCCTGCCACTGGTAAATGGTGTTTTGTTGTCTTCTTGGTGCACAGGCCCGTCAGCTGATCCTGCAGAATGGCTTAACACTGAGTGACTTGGACCGAAATCCAGAGGTAAGTGGGACCAGGAGGTGAGACCTCACCTGGTCCTTCAGAAAGCATCCAGGCTCCTTAGTCCTCTCCTGAGGTTGAGTTTGGGCAGCCACGCTGCAGAACACAAGTGAGAACTTGAGTTGGGACAACAGGAAACAACCACAGGAGGTTCAGTTTGGATATCAGGAGAAATTTCTTCACTGAAAGGTTGGTTGAGCACTGGAGCAGGCTTCCCAGGACACTGATGGAATCATCTTCTCTGGGAGTGTTCAAAAAACATGTAGGTTTGATGTTTAGGGACATGGTTTAGTGGGGACCTGGCAGGGTTTGTTGAGTGGTTGGACTCAATGATCTTAGAAGTCTTTTCTAACCTTAATGATTCTATGATTTTAACTGGTTTAGTTTATTTTTCCTCCAAGTTCTGTCTTAGTTCTTGTCCCTTTAGATGGCAAGAAGGCTGCTGAGTTGTGTCACCTCCAGGTGCTTGGCATCCCCTCCAAGATGAGGCTTGAGACAGGGATATTGCTGAACTGTCAAAGATTTTTCCTGGGAAAATCTTTCATGCTGGTCCTTAAACAACCCCAGAGGCTAAAGAGATGTGCCTTGCAGGCCAGCAGTTGGTTTGGGCTTCTCTTCCTCTCACATGCCTGTGGTTGTTGGAGGGGTTTGGGTGGTCTCAGGTATCCCTGGGTGGCCCATCAGACACTTGTCTCTGCTCTGGCTGGCACAAGGTGGTCCCAGCTCTGGTGACATTTATGAATTTGGAATGCTCCACCCTCATTGCTGCACCAGGAGCAGGGCCTGGAGCTGCACAGGGTGGGGTTTCCACATCCATTTTCTCTTCTTCCCACAGCTTGATGTTGCCATTGATGGAGCAGATGAGGTGGATTCTGACCTCAACCTTATCAAAGGTGGCGGGTGAGCCTTGCTGTCTGTCTGTCTGTCTGTCCCAGTGCTGGTGGTGGGGGCTCTGAGCATCCCTGTGGTGGGATGGAGCCTTGGGCTGGGCTGGAGAGGACCCTGGGCTGGGCTGTGAGTGCACCCACAGTGGGAGATGGCTCCTGGCCAAGGCTGCCAGGGACAAGGGGCACAAAGTGAGGGGTGGGGATAAGGAGGATAAGTGTGGGGCAGTGCCAGAACCAAAACCAGCAAGAATGTGTTGGAGGGGACTGGACTTCAGGGCCATTAGGCACAGTTTGGAGCAGTCTGATGGTTTCTGGTTTTTATTTTTTTCCCCCTTGCAGTGGCTGCTTGACACAGGAGAAGATAGTTGCAGGATTTGCAAAGTGCTTCATTGTTATTGCTGATTACAGGTGAAGATATTACTGTTCATAATACATTTCTCCTCCATGGGAGGTTTCAGATGGTGCTGTGTTAGGCCATTGTTGTCATTCCAATGGTTACAGGAGAGCAGGAATGGGTGGAAATTAGTCTGGCTCCCAGTATTTCAGCAATTCAATTTATCTTTTTTTCCTAATTTTCAACTCAGCAGGCCTGCTTGGGAGTCAGCAGAGCTTGTGGGGAAGTGGCAGTTCTGCTCTCTGAGCTCAGTGATTGTCAGCATGGGATAAGTTTTCCAGCCATGGAGCTGTGGAAAAAAAACAACTCCTGTTCTGCTTGTCCAAAACATGTCAAAACAGGGCTTGTGAGTGGATAGAGCTTCATGCCTTAAATTGGCTCTTGCTGCACCAGGGCACACAAGGACTGAGCCTGTCTCCTCCCGAGCCTTGGGTGATGTTAATGTGTAATGTCCAGCACTAATCCCACCTCACACTGTGCCCTCAGGAAAAAATCTGACAGACTTGGGGAGCAGTGGAAGAAGGGAGTTCCCATCGAGGTCATCCCCATGGCTTATGTCCCTGTCACCAAAGCCCTGACCAAAAAATTCGGCGGTGTCGTGGAGCTGCGGATGGCTGTAAACAAAGCAGTGAGTGTCCCTGGCAGCCCTGCTCCCCCTGGGGAACCACCTGAACGTGGGCAGAGGGAGAACCAGAGGTCTGGCCCTTCATCTAGTGAAATCTGGGCTTTCACCCCCACAGGTGACATCTTGTGTAATTCCTCTTTATTATACTTTGGTTACTGAATTGTGTATTTAGGTGTTCGGGCTGCTCACTGAGAGCCTCTGTGGCTGTGACTCCTAAAGCAGCATCCCAGACAGGGGCAGAGGGATTGCCAGCCTGGGTCTGACCTGCTGCTCTGGGGGTGTTGGGGGGCTGCAGGGCACTCTGAGCTGCCAGAGAGGGTCTGGAGTTGGGAGTTGGGGGTGGTGGTTTCACTGACAGGTTTGTTGTGGGGGCTGCCCCAGTTTACTTGAATCACTGCAGTGGGGACAGCTGGTTCCAGTGAGGGCTGTGACAATCCCTGGCTGGGATCAGGAGACACAGGGCTCATGCCATGATAACTGGGTGTGCTTCCAGGGCCCTGTGGTGACAGACAATGGGAACTTCATCCTGGACTGGAAGTTTGACAAGGTTCACGAGTGGCGTGAAGTGAACACCGCTATAAAAATGATACCAGGTGATGTCTGATTTTTTTAAAAACCACAAAAGCTGGGTGAGGCTTGGTGTGTAAAATAACTTGGACTGTGGCAGCTCTCTCCTGGATATGAGGAAATGTGTGTGTGTGTATTTGCTCCCCTCCTACAGGTCCCTGCAATTGTTTCTACTCAAGAGAGCAGTCAGCTCAACTGGTACAATTGTGCCCATGTGGCTTTTTCCATACAGTGGTGAAAACCTGGAGTGATGCTGGTTGATGTTGACACTGTTTCCCATTAGGAACAACAGTCCTGTCCTCTTCCTTACTCTCCTTGTGCCCATTTAGAGAGGGGCTTTTAGTGGGAACACCAGTGCACTCTCAAGGGAGGGTTTGCACTGTGCCATGGTATTTTCCAGGAGCTGCTTACAGCTCTGCATCCCATTCCCATTGGGAAGCCCTCCCTGCTGGCCTAGCTGTAAGGATAATGTGTGCCCAAGCTCTTGCTGGGCTCGAGCAGCAGTGGCTGAGTGCTCTGTTTACAGACAAAACAGCCTCTTTGCAAGGACTCCTGCCTTGCATGAGACCTGCTGCCCAGGCAGGAGCTGCCTCTGGACTATCCAGGTCTGCCCAGAGGCACTGGCACTCAGGGAAGGCTCTGAGACTTCAGGGAAGCAGCATCTGGATGTCTTTCTGGTTATCTTGGCAAAGCCTGTCCCTGAAGTCTGCCCTCACTGACTGCTCACGTGCTGCCAGAACATGCAGGAACAGTTGGGATCTTGTTGCACAAATGCCAGTATCCCCACAAAGCAGCCATGTATTGTCCTGGCTCCAGAGCTGAAACACCAGACCAGGCAGAGGCTGTGGGGGTAGGAAGAGTGGCCAGTAACTTCTAGTTGTTTCTGGACAGTGGTTTTGCTTCCCTTTAAGTAGTTCTTATCACAGAATTGTTGGGATCTCTTGTGACCAGAGCTGGTCTGGACTGCCCCTGGTGCATTGCTCCATATCCTAATCCACTTGCTGCCCATGGCTGTACAAATCTCTGTGCCATCAGAGCTGTGTCTGTGCAAGAGGCACACAGTGCCTGGTTGCTCTGCACAGCAGGAACTTCTTCCCTGCGTTTCTTTTTGGTTGAGAAAGGAATAGTAAATAATGGGACCTGTTCCACCCTGTGGGTGTGGCCTCAGCACTGTTTTCTGCTCAGAAATGCACCTGCTAAGGGAAGCAAATGGTGTTCTGCTAGAAAATATTGATTAAAATATCCATGATATAGTAAACAGGTTTTTCTATTACACTGCAGGACTGCCTGAATTCCCCTGCTTCTTCCCTACCCAGAAGGGGATGAGCCTAAACATGAGGCTGTTAAAGCCTAAGTGCAAAGCTTGTAGAAGGGTTTTGGCCACCCTGTGCTTGTGGTAGCCCTTCTCCTCCATTTCTATCCACCTTCCTGGCCTCTGGCTGTGTCTCAGTGATCACTGTGAAGTTAGGAGCACCCCATAATTAAATGCAATCAAAAGTACATTTACAAATGGGCTACAAATTGCAGAGGTAGCACCGGAGCTGTCAAGTTTTAACATTTGAACAAGTGTTATCCAGGTGATCCCATACAGGATGGTCTTTCAGGTAATCCCCAGTCCTGTGGGTGTGTGGAGCTTTTTCTTGCTCCCATGGGTCATCAGAGGGCAGAAAATGCTTTTCTTGTGATTGTGTTGGTGCAACAGTGGTGGCTGGGAAGGGGAGCTTTGGGAGTTGTTTCTCAGTCTCTGGAGAGTTTTTGTTGGGAGTGGCTGCATGGAGAAGACTTCCCAGAGGTTCCCTGCATGGGTGATACAGGTGGGACACTTCTCCAAACCTCTGCTGGAGGCACTGGTGCTGTTTACCGAGCCCAAGCAGAGGGCAGGAGCACGGGGGTGGCTGTGGCAGTAACCAGACACCTCTGTTCCCGCAGGCGTGGTGGAGACGGGGCTGTTCATCGACATGGCCGAGGTGGTGTACTTCGGGATGGAGGACGGCTCGGTCAGCCTGCGGGAGAAGCAGCCCTGCTGACACGGCCCCGCCGCGGGACTCGGCTGTCCCGGCCCTGCCAACCCCCGCGTTTTGCCTTAAAGGAGCAGCGGCTGTCGCAGGAGACCCGCGGGAAAGCCCATCAGAACCTGCTGACGTGATACTGAATGTCTTTTTTTAAAAAAAACCCAACAAAACAAACCACAAAACAAGTGAACAAACAAAACAAAAAATAGATTCTATTTATATATATATATATTTTTACTTTACAGGAATGTCGTCTTTTTTTAATGAGTCGTTTCAATGAATTGCTTTAACGTTTTTATTTTCTTTTCTAAGAGATACTTACCAAATTGCTACTCCCTGGTTTTGTGTTTGGAGGGTTTTTTGTTTCTTTTTGTCAAAGAGAACTTGAACCCTTCTGGTTGCTCATAGTACTTAATGATGGAAGTCAGAAATACAATCCTAATGCATCATTCCTAACTATCCTGGCTGGGAGGGTGACGTATGTAACAGGAGCACATCCAGTTGGGACCTGCTGATGCCTTATTTGGAACCTTTTTGGTTCGGTATTTTATGCCTTTTATTTTTCTATACCACTGTTTTTTAATAGTTCGGGATGTCTGGTTGTCCTCTGTGCACCATGACAATTCTCTGAGCCTAGGGTGGTCTCTACATCCCCCTCTCTGGGACATTCATAAGGGCCTTTTCTGGGCTTCTGTATGGAGGAGACATTCATCCTTTGAGCCAAACTCTGCTCTCATTTAATTCAGTACCTCTGATTAAAGTCTGTCCTGTAGCTGGAGATGTTTGGGACTTAGTCCTTGTAGACCAAGAGCAGAACTGTGGGTGCTTGATGAAGTTTACAGGAGCATATTTTAGCAGCTTAGGGCAGTATGGAATAGTGTTCAGTGGCAAATGATTTGGTTTGGAATGAAGGTTAATTATCACCCCTCACAGCTGATTTGTGGAAGGGTAGAGCAGAACGCACAGGAAAATGGAGTCTTCCTGCCTAAAGTTTTCCACGTGTAGCAGGAGAGAGACACCCATTCAAGATCTCATTTTTGGTGTATAGGTGCTTTGCATGGTTCTGATGGCGAAATGCAAGCCCTCTCTGTGTTTTAGACACTGAAATAAAGAGCTGTTATACCAGACTTGGTGGTAATTTTGTTCTCAAAGTAACTTATTTTGTGGACAATGGGGTAGATCATGGTCAAACCTACGTCTGCTAACTTCCCCCTTGCAAGAATCCCTCACCCAGGCCAAATCCACCCTTCTGCATTTGATTTCTTTTTGCTTAAGGTAAGTGAATTATTTAAAATAAACCAAATGATCTGGTCAACACTTGTTACCTGCAGTACTTTCCTCAACAGACACTGTCTTCACTTTGCACATCTAAAACCTGTGCATCTAAATCCAGCTCTTGTACCGAGCAAACTGCCAGCAGCCTGCTGGAATCACTGGGACTTCTTTTCCCACAAGCCTGGTGCTGCAGGAGCCATTTGCAGAGCCCTAGCTCTGGCTGGGGGCTGTTTTCAGATGCTCTTGGGCTGCTAATGTAATCCTGGATGAACAGGGAGCAATCGAGCACAGCTTTGTGCCCAAGTGCCTTCTCGCTCAGCGTGCTGCTGGAAATGAGATTAGCGGGAGCCAACGCCGCTGTTGACTCTCCTCTGTCTGAAATCAAACAGCTCCTTCTCAAACAGCCAATAAAACCCATTACTGCACCATTACTTCCTGGCCCTGGACCAGCTGTGATCTCATTCAGCTTTGTGCTTAGCAGGGGCTCCTTGGCCTGAAGATGGGCAGGTCTGATTCCTGAGCTGCTCTGGGTGCCAGGGTAGATCCTGTGGGGGCTTTTGCAGCAGATTCCCCTGCTGGGGTGGGACTTGGAGTGGGTCTCAGGCACTGTACCACACAGCTGGAATTAAAATGTCTGTGTGGAATTAAAATCCCCAGAGAAAACTTAGCATCTGAATCCTTGTGCAAGCTCCCCCAGCTCATATTTGCAGGGTCAGTAGATGGGGTTTGACTTAAGGGGCTCTTGGCAATGGTCATGTCCTTTCCCTTGGACAGGCTCCCTCATCCCTCACAACCACCCTCATCCTCATCTGCCAGCACATCCTGGTGTGCTGCAGGAGGTCCATCCCCTCCTGGGGTGGCTTTTGCCCTGGCTCTGCCCTGTCACCAACACAGCCCACTTAAACTGATGCTCAGCTGCCTTGCCACAAGCATGTTTGAAGAAAGTGAAGTGCACAGGTGGCAGAGGTATTTCTAGTCCCTGCTCCTTGCTTTTCTAGGCTATCAAGATATTACACCATTATTACAAATGTTTACATTTACATTATTAGATTTACATTATTACAAATGTGGTAGATCTCCAGCTGAGGGCAGGCACTGCAGCTCCCTGTCACTTCCTTGGGTGGAAGAGGTGCAGCCGCTCCTGAGAGCTCCTGAGCCTGAGTTTGTTGAATTTGATTTTACCACCTTGGCTGATTTCACTATGGCATTTGCTCTGGGCTTTGATTTGTCAAGGTGCTCTTCAAAAGACCTTCAGAAGCCTTCAGAAATGGGCTGCCACTTCAGTCCCACCCTGCTCCCTTGCACCCTGGGAAGAAAAGCAGGGATATATTTTTAGAAGATGGCACTGGGAAAAAATGCTATCAAAAGCAGGTGTCCTTTTACCCCCAAGGCAGCCTGGTTGTGGTTGTTTAGGGTGCATTCCTGCAGTGGGTTCTGTTACCTGATGTGATCCAGTCCCCCCCATTGCCTTTTGGATTGTGTGTGGTGGGTAATGCACAGAGATTTACCATTAGCTCTGAATTATGGATTAACTTGGCCCTGGAGGAAACAAGCGTTTCAAGAAAGAGCAACAGCAGCACTAAAATTAATGAGCAACAGAGGTAATGAAACACCAGTCCCATTCAGGAAAAAAAAAGCAATATAAATATAGTAAGAGAGTGCATCAGATTCAATTTAATTAACCTGTGGTTGATAGGTTAAATAATTAAGATGAATTAATTAAACTAACTAAAAGACATGTGTTTTGTTAAACCAACTCACCTTGTTCCATGTTGTATGGAAAGTATTACTATCTGTCAAGTTATTATAGTCAGTGTAGGATGGGATTTATGATCTGACATAATTACTGATCTGAGAAATGTGGCATAAAAAGAGGTGAAAATAATTAAGCAGGCAGCATAGAGGATGTGTGCTCTGGGTATTAAACCAAAAAATTACCGCTAAAGTGATGAGGAGAAAATCAGCATAGCATAACCAGTGATAAAAATTAGCTGTGAGGAATAATAGTAAGCTGTAATTTGTATTAATATCTTTCAAACAAAGCCAGATCCATTCTTAAGTGTGTGGATTTAACAAAACATTGTGTAATGACACTGTCTGTGGTCAGTGTAAAAGTTACAGTAACTGTCCAGCTGCATCAGGAAAGGAGGAGGAAAAGGAAAGATGTCTTCATTTTCAAAGTGATTTTTCAAATTTATTAAGCATTTTGAATCCTCAAAAATGTCTTTGCAGCTTTATTTCACTCAGTACATCAGCAGAAAGGTGATGCATTTCACATTAAAAATGAACTTGAAGACCTAAAATGGCTAGGTTTTTGTACTAAAAACTTATGAAGTTTACTCATTTCACCTTCCAGTAACTTTAACAGGAGTTTTATAATCTCTGTAACTCCATAACCTTGGTAGCTGGGACCAGGAGGTTTTTTTTCAGGGCATGTGACTTTTGTGTTTGTATTTTTACACCTACCAACACAAACACCTCTTACACTTCCTCAATGACACTTCTAGCCTTGTGAAAATCATGTCAGACCATCAACACAAAATGTAGTGAGCAAAACAGTAAAGGATCTGTCACTTGGCTTGCCTACAGGAAATTACATAAACTATTTTTATAGTGAAAACAGAAGACTGTCCAAGAATGTCTGAGTGAAAGATAAAACCATCAGTGATGCTGGAAAGCAAAATGCCTTTGATGATCTATGTTGTTTCTGGAAGTCAATAACAGAAAGATGAAATTCAGCAGAAGGAAAAAATTACTATTAAGCCAAATACCTCAGATCTGTAAACCTGACATTTCAATACCCAAGTTCACTTGGGGATGTTGAGTTAGAAATATTCTTAATCACACTAAATTCAAAGTTCATCTCATGCTGTATTGTTAAAAATACGTGCACATGAATTTGATAAAGCAAAAAAAAAAATCCCCACAGAAGCTGAAATGCCTGCTGACTGGAATGGTCTTTTTTATTGTGCACCAAACTCTAAATTCCCTCATGGTGGTCTTCCAGTGAAGGATTAATTAAAGAAAATACTACATCAAGTACCCTTTCTACTTATAAATGTCTCACAGGTTTGTGTAATCTCCTACTGAAGCTATTACTAGAATGCCTTATAGATCAAAATCTCTAATTAAACATTAATTCCCTTAAAACATTTTCAAAGCCTTGATTTCAGTAACTTGCAAGTTTTATTTGCCTGCCACAGCACGCTGTCTTCTTGTAATCAGTATTTAATAACCTGTACAGTTTAATCCCAATGTAATGTATTTGGCAATGACAAATGAAATTGAAAAGCCCTGCTGTAAACCTAGATGGTACACTGGGATGCTTTTCTTACCATCTTAATTTATTGCTGGGAGGAAAAAAGACAGCCCTGCCTTCCTCTAACCCTTAAATGAGTATTGTTTTTTGAAGAGGAGACTGATTTTTTCCTTTACTTTTATATGTAACTTAGTGATGGCTGGGCCAAATCAGTGAAGAGTCAAATCCAACAGCTCATAAGTAATGTACCAAAGTCTTGTCTAATTGAAGAGCAAGCAGATAATCACACTTTCTGCTGAGAGGGTTTTCAGGGTATGATCCCCTGCATATGAGCACCTTGGGAGAACTCAGCCCCTGCCACAGGCCACCACTTTTTGGACAGTGTGCTTGCAGGTTTCTCTGCAGGTCAGCTGTGGTTTATCATTTATGAAATATTTCTTTCATCCTTATTTGAGAGCTCAGGCAGCACATGCTGACCCTGGCTGGGGCTTTGGGGGCTGCACTGAGTGTTTTTGCTTGGGCTCTGTGTTTTTCCTATGGATTTGCTGCCATGATAGCCCTGGCTATCAACAGCCTTTTCCAGCCTCCTTCCAGAGGCTCCCCAGCAGACCAAGGCCATTATTGCTCCCTCATCTGATCCTTGGAAGCTGCTCAAGGAGTTGCTTTGCTGAAATTCATATCTTTGATGCCCACAAATGCCCAATGGGCTTAATTTCCAGTTCCTGGGATGCTCTGCCTCACCAACACCATTGCTTTAGCACCAGCGAGGCTGGCCAAGAGCTTTTTACCACTTTTAAAACAAGTCAGCAGGAAACTTTTAGCAGATTGAACATCCTCAGCTGTAGACTCATTAGAAAAATCCTCTCTGCTCAGTGGATTGTACAGCTGGAGGTTTTGCCACATGTGACAGTCACAATCACATCAGAATAATTCTCAGAGGTTCAGTATCATTTAATCCATCCTGCCTGGGAAATTTCTTGCCTTTTCTGTTTTTCAACTAAATCAGTTTTGTGTCATGTAAAAAGATAAAAAGGTAGGATTTTTTTTTTCTGAAAATCAGATGAACATGTTTTTAAGCTCCCAGACAAGCAGGCCATGTTCCCTCTCCACAGCTGGGCTTGGCCTGTGTCCAGTTGTGAAGAAGAAAACTCATCTGGTTACTTAGCTGGGATTTCTTCCCCCTGGAGTTAATCTAATACCTGAGACTTAAAAATCATGGATGTTCTAGACACCGTGAACTGAAAGTAAAGTTGATTATATCCCCAATATGCCAGGTCAGCAGGGAATATTTCATCCAACCTCCTTTATCTCAAAGTGAGATTTCTTCACCTCAAGTGCCCAGAATTGACACCAGTCAGAGGATGTTGTTCACTGGCCTTATGGGACCCAGCCAGGACATAGCATGTTGGAGTTATTCTTTAAGGACTCTCAAGACATCACCAACCCAACTACTCTTGTCCTTGTGGGGCAATTCCAGTGGCCACATGTTAACTGGGAAAAGATAGGTCCAGGAGATTCCCAAGACACCTGGATGATAACTTCTTGGCAGAGGCCCTCGGGGAGCTAATGTGGAGAGGTGCCCTCTGTGCTTCGCTGCTTGTTCCCACAAAGGCTCTTGTGGGTGAGGTGGAGATTGGTGGCTGTCTTGGCCACAACGACTATGGAACCTCTGATTTGCAAATCTCTGGTGCTGCTGGAACCCATCTGGGACCCGAGGTGGCTCACTGAGCACTGCTGGTAAATCAGCATCTTTTACTGGTGTGTCCTCCTGCAGGAAAGGTGTTGGTAGCTTTGAGTCTCCGTGCAGTAACGAGGGACAGCGGCGATTCTCCGGAGCTCTTCTCAAACATAAAAATATTTATTGACGACTGAACTGTCCCAAGTGAACTGCTCTGACTCGGAGCCTGGCAGAGGGCACTAAGAACCATGCAGCTGCAGCTCCGTGCAGGAGCACCAGAGCAGGGTGCACAGAGCCCGCAGAGCCCGCCCGGGCCTGGGCCGCCTGCGGGCACCCTGCGGGTCACCGAGGGCCTGGGCTGCCAGCCGGCTCCGTGAGGAACAGGGAGAGCAGCAGGGGCTGTCCAGGGCAGGGCTCTGTGCCTCTGCTGCTGGCACCTGCTCCTGTGAGGCAGAAGGAGTTGCTGCCTTTGCCTCCTCCTGGAAGGAGGCCCGGAAGAGCTCCGGGTACTCGGGGTTGATCCAGACAGTCCGGATTGTGATGCGTCTCCAGTTTCCATGCAGCGATGTGTTGTTGGTGTTGTTTTCCTCTTGGGATCCCCTCTGGATTCTGCTGACTTCCCCTTGGGAAAGCTCTTGTTCCATGTGGTTTTCCCCTCGGCTTGGCTCAAGGGGATAGCAGACTTCCCTCTTTTCCTTCTGGTTGGCCGAAGTCCCCTCCCCAGGGTCTGGTGCTTCCAGCACTGACCACTGCCTGCCGAGGGTCTGGGCAGATGAGGGGCCTGGGAGAGAGCAGGGGCTCTGCAGGAGTGGGACATGGCTCTGTGCCCCTGCTAAGGGCACCTGCTCATCCAGGGCTGCTGCCTTTTGTGCCTCTTGTGCCTCAGGAGGAGCATTTGGGCAGTGCTGCGTGTTCTGCGGCCGCCTCTGGTCCACCTGTGGCTGCCTGAAGTCCACCTGTGGGACAGAGGGGGCATGGGGTGGAGGAGGCTGCCTTGGCACAGCTCAAGCCCGGCCTTGTCCCAACTCCAGCCTCTCTTTCCTGCCCCATTGCTCATCCTTTGCCTCTTGAGGCTCAGCAACCCCCGGGTGGGCAAGGATTTGGGATTCACCTTCTCCCCCGTGGGCATCTCTGTCATGCTTTCCTGCAGAGGTTCTCAGGCAGCAGCTGCCTCCTGAGAAAGGTGCCCTTGGGCAGTGACACCCCAGGGCTCTGTGCCCCAAAAACCTCCCAGAGGTCACAGAGGCCTCTGGGCACAGAGCCCTGGAATGTGCCTCTGTCACAAAGGGACACCCCAGCACCCACGGAGCCACCTGGAACTGGCTGTGCCCAGCCTGGGACAGTCCCTGCCCACCCCTCTGAGCCCCTGGCTGCTCTGATCCCACACAGCCCCCCTGAGACCCTCACTGGACTTCTGGATCCCTCTGCATCAGGACTGACTTGGCCTTGGGCCTTTATTTCTCTCCAAGCTTTGATGGGGGAATCTCACACAGGACATAATTTCTACATCTGTTTTGTGTTTTAACTCAGCTCTTTCACTGCCTAAAAGTGGTGCAATCACTAAGTGCCTAATGTGGGCTTTGAAGCTTATTTCAGTCATTCACTTTGGGAACATTTTTGGTTATAAAGGGGTAAATAAGCTCTGTTTGGTCAATGAATGCTTAGAAAACTCAAACATTTTTTGATTAAATAATACTCAGAGTTCCAAACTGAATATTCAGTAAATGAGACAGAAAAAAAGCCCAATGCCTTTCTAGTCTTCATTTGAGTAGTTTAAGAGACATAGATGAGATAAAACCAATGTGTGAGAGAGAATCCACATGTTGCTGTTACTCTGTGGTGGATGGCTGCCTTCCACAAGAAAAGCTCAGTGGAGAAATTCACACCCTAAGGCCTGTATTTATTGCTTGAGGAGTAAGTGAGGTATTTCAGGGATATCATTATTTACAGGATCAATATTGCTATTTAGCCAGATGGCTGGCCAAGCATGGACAAATACTGTCTTCTATAATTCATTTATTTGTCTATTGATCCATCTCTGCACCCATTTTGCTGGTCAAATAGAGGGATAGAGCAGGACCAGGAACAACTTACTCCTGGTTTTCCCACATCAGTAACTGGATTTATCTCACATAACTTCCCACTCAAAAAAAAGCTTCATGAGCTTGGACAAACTTGGAGCCCTATGGAAAGAGCCAAATGGATTCACCCCATCTATTTTAGGCAGGACCCCTCACCCTCCTGGGAATGCCCACCCCAGACAAAGGCAGCCCACATCCCCTCCTGCCTATGAGTCTCTCAACACCAGAGAACCATAAAAACACTTCAGGAAAGTGTTGCAGTGCTTAGACCAGAAAATGCAGTTCTAGCAGGGATGTGAAGAAGTGGAAAAGATTGCTAGGAGATTTTCCTGAATTCAGAATATTCAATGCAGGATGCAGAGAGTGTTTTTCAGAACTACTCAGGTATACAGAGGACCCCATGCTGGCCCAAGCTGTTGCTTGCAAGGAAAACGTGATCTGGTAAAAGGCTTCACTGATGAGAGGGTGACAACCCACGGTGAGTGTTCCTCACCACACCAGGCAGGAACAGCTCCAGTGAGGCAGGTGGAGCTGATGAACCAGAAATCTCTGTCAGCTGCAGATGGATTCACAGATGGAGAGGAAAGACGTTTTGAAAGTTTGAGTGAAACGCAGTTTTAAAAATCAAGGTGTTTCACAGAAAGATCCCTGATAGGAGACATTCACTGGGCTTGTTCTATGCAGAGGTGTGATCAGGGGGAGGATATGGACATTCATGTGCTGAAAAATTCCACAGAACCTGTGTGGGAGTGGGGGATGTTTCTGGGAACCAGCCAGGTTACTGCAGAAACACAACAGGTGATTTTTGGAGAGTGAGACGAAGCCAGCACACTCAAATTTGTGTTGTTTACCTCCCCATCAGAGCGATGGTGAAAGTGGCTGTGCTGGGGATGGGGCTGCTTGCCAGGCAGCCAGTCACCCCCTACATCCAGTATCAGCCCTCTCATTGCCTTCATCACCCACAAAGGTCTGATTTAAAACGCTCAGGTGCCAGCAGCGAGTTGGCTAAAGAGAATTTCTGGGTTGTGACCAAACCTGACCATGGGGCTGTTTGTTTTGCAATACAGTTCCAAGAAGACAAAAGAGATGAGGGCTCTCAGTTTTCACCTGGCAGTAGTAGTTGTCACCCCTGCTGATAAACAGATGGTTTGAAACCATCCTATTTTTCTGGAAACAGGCAAGGCCTCTCCAGACAAACATATGCAATGCTTGGGAAGGTCAGTCCAAGCAGTCAAGGCAAAACAGGCAAGGAAGCTTTGGTGTCTTGAGGATGATCACCTGGGGCATCTCTGATACAGCTCCAAGCCCTGAGGATGGGCTGGTCCAATTGGCACAGCTTGGGAAGTTCACCAAAGGGAGCCTCCCTGGGTCTCACAGGGTGCTTCCCAGGCTGACATGGGGCAGAGGAGGGGATATATCTACAGCTGTGATTAATGTTCTCATCTAGGATTTGTTAGATTGATTTAGAAAAGGCTGAGGTACATATTGAGGCTAGGGGTGAGGAGGGAAACATTTCTCTCTTTTCTTCCCAGGCAAATTATGGGCCAAGTTTCTCTTCCCTCCAGTCATGAAGGGAGTTGGCATCAGGCTTGGGTGAGCTGTGATTTGGTGTTATCTCCAAAGAAAGCACCACTGAGTCCAACAGAGATGCTCATTTAGCAAAGCCTGTCAGCTTCAGCAGACTCATTGGCCTCAGCTGGTTTTAGGCTGCATCTGAAGTCAGATGGACAAAGCGTCGCTTTAAAGTGAGGAAGAGGAATTTGACTTAAACCACTGTAATAAATAATCTTGTGATGAGCAAATCATGCAAATTAGGTGAATGCAGACAGGCTGGGAGCCTTCTGCCCAAGCTTGAGGCAGTTCAGACACCTTTGTGCCACTCTGGGTTCCTGTTTCACTGGAGAGATGTGGGTCCTAAGCCATGGCCACCCTCTGCTCTGTGGTTCACCTCCTCTGGAGTCCATCCCAAAGTGGAGGAAGCACAGCTAGAATCAGCCATTTAAAACCTCAACTTTCAAATATTTCTTGTCCTGCACAAGTAAATCCAATCAAAATCATATTTTGTCACACACAGGTGTATGATGAGTTGTGCTTCACTGTGGTCTCCTACAGGACCTGGGCTTGTGTCATTTGAAACATGTCAATAACCCCAGTGAATTTAAACACTACAAATGTTTCAGTTTGAGGGTAAATGTGCCTGGGTGTTTCAATGGAGTGTGAGAGCAGACAGCTAACACTCCTCTGTGGTACTCACTGAAGTGGTGTAACTAAGCAGAAACCCCACTGAGCTGAAAATGCCCCTTGCTCAGGAAAAGCAGGCTCCTGCCTGTGATGGGACATCTCCCAGAGAGATGGGAGCACCTCCAGTGGGTTTCCTCTGGAACCCACTGCAGGTCTGATTCAAAGCTCACTCAAGGTAAAAGTGCCATTTATTTTCTGAGGGATTTTAAATCTGTTTTCCCTTTAAATACACTCAGCCTTTAGAGAAGAACAGTTGGGATATGAAGGAATTTAGCTCAAGTGTCTGGACTTTCCCCTTTCATGTCCATTTTAGGGATGAAGTTAAACCTGGTACTTCACAGAATCACAGAACAAGCTGAGTTGGAAGGGATCCGCAAGGATCATCCAGCCCAGCTCCTGCCCAGCACCATTTCCCAGGGTCACACCCTGTGCCCCAAGCATTGTCCAAACACTCCTTGAGCTCTGCCAGGCTGGTGCTGTCACCACTGCCCTGGGGAGCCTCTTCAGTGCCCAGACACCCTCTGGGGGAAGAACCTTTTTGTCATATCCAACCTAAACCTCCCCTGACACAGCTTCAGGCCATTCCCTCAGGTTCCTATCCCCAGAGCAGAGATCAGTGTCTGCCCTTTCTCCTCCCCTCACAAAGAAGGTGTTTCACAATTCAGCACAGTGAGAAAACCCTCACCAAGGTGTTCACTGCTTCATGTAAGGTGCTGTTGTTCTGACAACCACTTTTGCTTTCTTTTTCTTTGTACTTTTTATTGGTTTGGGTGTTTATGTGTGGTGGGTTTTGTTTTTTTCCCCCCACCTCCAGGGAATGGTTTAACAGCGATTTCACAGGAATTCAGATTTGGTTTTGTTTGCAATAATTGTTGTCACTGGAGTGAAAAAGGAATCCACAGGAGCAATTAGTGGTCATGAGAGAGTGAATAAATGAATTCATTATCTTCAGCTTTGCTATTATTTTCATGCACATAAGGATGGCACAGGCTGGTGCACTGACTACAGTGTGTTTAGGGGAGGGAAAAAAAAAACTCTCTAAAAGCCTGTGGGAGATAATTACTTTGAACCTCCCCCCAAAACGGTGTATTTTTCTTTAGTGGCAAGCTCAGTGCCAAGTTCTGAGGATGAACAGGTTCCTATGGATGACACCAGCAGAGACAGAAATCAGATTGCCTTGGGAACAGAGGAAGAATATTCTTCCCTGACCTCCACATGGGCTGAAGCAACTGTGCTTGCTCCTTCACCTTCCAATCATTTGCCTCTCTGCCACGAGCTGCTAAAATAGGGCAGAGATACAGCCAGCCTGTGTGCAGTTTGGCATCTAAAATTAGCTTCTGCAACAGAAAACACCTCAAGTTTGGCCTAATTAAGTTCTGTTGATGTTATTGCTATTTCTTCACTATTTCAGTAGGAGGAGGTGGGTGGGTGCTTGTGTCTTCCAGGACCATCAAGTATCAACAACCACAGTGACAACACAAATGCCATATGCTGTAACTAGGGAAAGTGTAGGAAAGTCACTTCCAGCACTGAAATTATCAGAATAAAAGCAAAAATAATATCCTGTGGTCACTTTGCTTTCCTGCCTCCAGCACAGTTGTTTGTATATCCCACATCAAACTTCTTCCCACCAGTTTTTTGCTGTAGTTTCAAAGGGTCAGGGTGGTCCTGCACATTAACTTCCTTCATATTGAACAAACTGCAGAGCCCTTTTGTGCCCAAAACAAGAGGATTTGAGAAACACATGATTTTTTCTCATTAAAGGTGTGTCCTAAAGCACCCTGCACTTCTTGAGGACAAAACCTTGGTTTTGCTTAGTTGTTTCTGTATAACCTGCCAAAGTTGTTCTTCAGCCAAGGCTGTTAAGGGGTGAGCAGTCAAACAGTGAAGCAGTTCTGACATCTAGTGGTGCTTGTGGCTGTTACAATGCACGGAAAAATCAGGGAATTGTGGAATGGTTTGGCTTGGAAGGGACCTTAAAGACCATCTTGTGCCCTGGGCAGGGACACCTTCCACTACACCAGGCTGGTCAGAGCCTCGTCCTTGAACAGTTCCAGGGATGGGGCAGCCACAGCTTCTATGGCCAACGAAAAATATATATTAAATAATACTAAGAATGACAAATAGGTATACTTAGTGAAAGCTGATATTGTGCTTTTAAGGGTAAATAGCCAGAGGGAATCTCACAGAGGTCACCAGGTCTCCAATGCTGCCAATGCAGTGCCTTCACTGCTGCTGCTCCAACAACAAGGATGTGAAATGAGGATTAGCCCCTGTGGGTTTAGTTTAAACATTTGTATGCATTTTGTAGACATTCAAGAACTAGTTCCGAAGCAAAGGAATTCAGTAGAACATTAACTTACTCCTGCAGACCTTTGCACACTGGCATTGCTGTGTCAGCAAGATTTCTGCAAAATTAAAAACTTCAAATAAAACTCTTCACTTTAAAAAGAATCTGGGCACTTTTAATGTTGTCAGTTACTTTGGCAAGGACAAAGCTGGCTTCAGTGTAACAACAGATTTAAGCAAAATTCCTTTTTTCTTTAGGTGCAAGACAAATCCTGCCATGGAATAAACCTATATTCATGTTTAGTTCTGGGGCTGTTAAGCCTCCAGAGAAATGGTGGACTCCAGAGAACTTCTACTCTTCATCAGTCCCACGGTGCCTGAAAAGAAAAGCAGTTTTAGTGCAAAAAATTCCAACAGATGTGTTTGTGAAGCTGCTGTGGCCAGATCTGTGATTTCCAGACTGCAGGTGACCTGTCTGACCACTGAAAATGAGCTGATGGCATCCAGTAAAAGGGAGTAAAAATGTGCAATTTGTCAGCTCGGCACTTCTTAAAGTGTGGATATATATTCAGATTGGGCAGGGCTCTGAGAAACTTGGTCTAGTGCAAGGTGTCCCTGCTCATGAAAGAGAAGTTGTCTAGAGAACCTTTAAATCCTTCTTTCCAATCCAAAACATTTTATGGCTCTATGATGCAGAATTAAATGAGTTGCAACTGACCTTCTCTTTGTGCTTTTCTGTGTGTGTCTCCAGGAGAGGTGGGTGAACACCACTGGAACTAAGGGAATAGCCCCAGAAGACTGCTGGAGGGAGAATTTTGTCACCTGGGGTTAAGAAAAGCCACCAATTCCTGCTCCAGGACCACAGAGCCCTGCCCAGCCCCGTTGTCCTGCAGTGGCCCAACCAATCTCCCTATGAAATAGCTTCTGACAGTGATGGGGGAACAGGACAAAAGGGAAGTAGCTGGATTTGCTACTCCATGGTGAAGGTGAACACATTGTTCCATGTGCTTGTGAATTCTGGGGACACCAAACCAGACCTGATCTGTTGTAGGCTGTGCTACATTTAGCCAGGTTGAGACTTTCCTCTTGGATGTGGCTTTTGGGTACTCCCAGTCCTTACCACTCTCTTATTTTCTGATGCTGATCTTCAGAAATATGGCTTTCTTAAACCCTGTAGGGAAAAGAAAAGATCACTGCTCCATGACTAATTATGCACATGAAGCACAGCCTTCCAGGGATGCTGAGGTCAAAAGGGATATGCCTATTTGCACTGTTGCAGTTCTGGCCCTTAGATGTCAGGGTTTTATCAGCTTTCAGTTTAACTCCTGCAGAGATGCACCTCACAATCCTGAAACCTTAAAAACCAACGTGGCCTCCAGGGAAGAAGACTGGAGTTTATCACACAGGGATTCATTGGTCTCAGTGGAGTCTTTTTCAGGGCTAAGAATTAGGGTTGGAATGAAACTTCTTTAAGGTCCCTTTCAACTCAAACCATTCCATAATTCTGTGAAAGAATTAACAGCTAAACTCAATTCCTGACAGCAGGGGGACAAGCCGTGGCCAGAGACTTTTCTGGCATATGCATTTCAAAAACTTACATCCCATTTTGCTCCTGTTTCTTCCTGGGTGGCAGAGGCTTTGGAGGATCCTGTATCCTGCTCTAACACCAGGAAAAGCCCGTGCAGAATTTGTCCCGATCTGCTGTTTTCCCTTTGTGAACCCCTCCCATCTTCAGCTCTGCCCCGCTCCTCGTGACCAGCAGTGCAAGTTGATGATCTGGAAGAGCAGGTCTGCAGGATGTGACCTTTCCCAGCACTGTGGGGCAGCCCCAGGTCTGACACCTGTGTTTTTAATAAACCAGATCGCTGTGCTTGGCTGCCCCGTCTCCAGGAGGGAGAAAGGCAGTGGGAGGTGTATGGCTGCATCCCAGTGAACTGCAACAAAAACCCATCAAATATCAAGATTTTCTCTAAGACCTGGAGCTGCTGAAGCATTTCTGGCAAACTTACTGAATAAAATGAGTAAGCTCTGATAAGCTCCTGATATGTGACAGAAACAGACTTGCTTCAAACCACAGAGCAAAGTTAAAAAACACTATTTAGATGAAGAGCACCATGGTTTTTTGGCAAGTATCTTCCTTCTAGGAGAAATCCAAACTATGATGGACCTGAGAGGATCATTCTGAGGCTGGCAGGCTGCAGTGTCCAACCTTGGGGACTTCCCACTGAAGTGCTTCCGATGTTGATGTTGTGAGCAGAGCTGGTGCCAAGCTGAAATCTGATCTCCTGTTTGTGAAGCACCGTAGAAATGTCAGCCTCTTTAGAAATACCAAGCCACGGCGCAGCTTAGGGGATGAGGGGTAGTGTTTGTGTGCTTCTTTATTTTCATTTGGCATTAATATTACTGAACCACCCCCAAAAAATAACTATACTAACAGCAGTACAGCAAAAGTTTGCAGGATTATTCAGAAGCAAAATATAGAATTTGTTTGATGAACGCATAATGGGGACTGCACACAAAAAGAGCAAGCTGCATGATCCTTTTCTTGCTCCATACACCCTCCCTGCCATAACTCTCCACTGGTCCTTATCTCTGCTCTCTGGAGCTACAGAAGTCCCAGCAAGTCAATTTCTAACTAATTCCTTAGCAGATGCTCTCAACCATAGCCCTGTTACTGAAAACCACTGGCTGCTGGTTAAAAATAAAGCAGGCTAAAGCACAAGTGGGGCTAATCCCTCCAGAAGGAATCCTCAGCTCTGTATTTCTCTGTGCTCTTTTCAAAGGAAAGGAGAACAGTGGTCCAGCTCCTCCCAGTCACTCTCCCAGGCCTGAGATGCTGGGATTATTTTCACTTACAACCTATAAATTATAGAAGCCTACAAACTTGTCTGTTTTTAGAAGGGTCAGCTCCCCTTAGCTGCTGGAAGCTGGATAGATGTGAGGCCAGGGTTTATCTTCACCCTTGGGTTCCTGCCTTGATTCCAGGGAGATGGTGGGGAATGACCAATTTGTTTGCATATCCTTGGGTTCCAGTGATAGGAGCTGATGATGCCACTACAGCTAACAAGACTCAGGAGGATTTCAAGCTGCTGAGTTGTTTTATTGAGAGTAAGATTGGGAGACAGTGATCAGACATCAGCTGATGCCAGAAATGTAGGTCTAGAGTCAACACTGAGGTAAGGCCTAAACCAGCTCAAGAACTTGTCCCTGATTTAGCAATTCCCTAAATACAGGCTTTCCCTCCAAGGATGGCCTTCCTGTTAAACCCTTCCTCTTGGAACCTGCATTTGTTAATGGGATGTCTTTTAGCTCTGGCCAGCCCCAGGAGACAAACCTGCTTCAGATTCTGAATGGGAAATCAGGGCTATATTTGATGCTGTTAAATACCTGCCCACAAAGTTAACTTTGAGGCTGTACCAACTGTGCAGTTTGTACAGATGCCAGGCTGAACACAACCTTAAGTTTTTTAATATGTCTGACTTTATTGTATGGACCAAATGTGTGACTCCTGACACAGAATTACGGAACGGTTTGGGTTGGAAAGGACATTAAAAACCATCTAGGTCCAACCCCTGCCATAGACAGGGACACCTGCTAGACCATGCTACTCAGAGCCCCATCAAGTCTGGTCTCAAACACTTCCAAGGATGGGGAATCCCCAGGGCAACAAGATTATCCTGAAGGATTTCTGCCTGGTGGGAAGCTCACCACAATGTTTGTGGCATGCTACCTGAGTGTTGATAATTGCTCCATTGTTTCTCCCTGGGCTGAACGGTTTCTTTCTAGGCAGTTGAATAAATCAGCAAAATTAATGTTGGTGGGACAGAGTGTTCTCTGACAGGAACCAAACCACTGCATTAAAACAATTGAAAATGAGATTATTTTTCCTCAATTCCATGTATGTCTGGCCAATTAGATATTGTACAGCTCATTTCCATACCCTGAAACTTCAACAGTTAGTGTGATGATGCCTTGCATTGATGTTAATTACAGAATCAAAAGACTTTATACACGTAAAGTTTTGAATGCAAAGGACTGAGAAGATGTTTCTGCCACTGAGGTTTAAAAAATAAGAAACCATCAAACCAACAACCCCTACCCTCATCTTACATGATGCTGTTAAAAACACTACAACAGTGAAATGTTTCTGTATACAGAGCGACAATGCATTGGCATCTAACTCAAATTCTATTATTTTCACAAGAGTCTTAGTGAAAGCCTCAAGGAAAAATTGATTCGGAAATGGATCCGAGTATAAATCTTTTAGTAGAGAGGGTGTTCCTTATAAAATCAGTGTTTGTGTGTCCTCCTAAGGGGATCATCTATACCTCATAAGAAGCTTAACATTTGGATGTTTCATTCATTACAGTCCCCTTCTGGCTTCACATTTAGGGACATGATTAATTAATAAATCAGGAAGAAATCAGAGTATGGATTTGCTTGTCTATTTTTGTTCCAAAGCAATACTTTATCTCTTCTCAACCCTCTCCCACAGCCCTCCCTACCCTATCTATGCCCATAAATGCACAATTATTTGTAGTGGTTATATTTACAGGACATGTTTCTGGAGGCAGCTGATGTCACAGGTTGAACCAACTGTGGTTCTTCCCAACCTGACCCATCCTGTGATTCTGTGAGGTGATGGAGTCACAGAATCACAGAACAAGCTGAGTTGGAAGGGACTCCCAAGGATCATCCAGCCCAGCTCCTGCCCAGCACCATCCCCCAGGGTCACACCCTGTGCCCCAAGCATTGTCCAAACACTCCTTGAGCTCTGCCAGGCTGGTGCTGTCACCACTGCCCTGGGGAGCCTCTTCAGTGCCCAGACACCCTCTGGGGGAAGAACCTTTTTGTCATATCCAACCTAAACCTCCCCTGACACAGCTTCAGGCCATTCCTTGGCTCCTGTCACTGTCACCACAGAGCAGGGATCAGTGTCTGTCCCTCCTCTTCCCCTCATGAGGAATTTGTAACTGCCCTGAGGTCTCTCCTCAGTCTCCTCCAGGCTGAACAGGCCGAGTGCCCTCAGCCTCTCCTCACACAGCTTCTCCTCGAGGCCCTTCTCCACCTTTGTTGCCCTCCTTTGAACACTCTCTAATAGTTTAATGTTTTTCTTACCTTGTGGCACCCAAAGCTCCCCCAGCACTGGAGGTGAGGCCGCCCCAGCCCAGAGCAGAGCAGGACAATCCCTCCCTTGCCCCCTGGCCATGCTGTGCCTGATGTCCCCAGGACAGGGATGTCCCTCCTGGCTGCCAGGGCACTGCTGGCTCACGTTCAACTTTCCACGGACCAGGACCCCCAGGTCCCTTTCCCTGGCACTGCTCTCCAGCCCCTCATTCCCCATCTGTCTGTACATCCAGGGTTGCTCCATCCCAGGTGCAGAATCCGGCACTTTCCCTGGCTGAACCTCACAAGGTTGGTGATTGCCCAGCCCTCTCTGTTGTGGAGGTCTCTCTGCAGGGTGTGGGAAATGGATTTGTAGAGAATGCTCAAAGTTTGACAGAAGGCTCACATAATGTGCATCTGTGTGCAAACCTTGAGATAAGAAATGCTGACTTAGAAGTGCCATGGAATAGGATGGACATTGTTGAGAGAGAAATGGAACTAGAAACAAGTTTCAAAGGATGGCCTTGCAAATAAGACTAGATACTTTGGAGAAATAAAACTATGAAAAGCACATTGTAGTAGGACCCAAGAGCGGTGATTTTAGATGATTTGCTTTAAGGCATTAACAGCATTGTGTAGCAAAAGCTGATAGGTCAAGAAACACCTATAATGTATTGTAATTAGGAAATAGTTGGCTTCTGATTGTGATGGCGTGAATTGTAACATCTATATTGTCTCACCTTTCACATGAGACTGAAACTGGAATAAAAGTTTTTAAAGCGGCTCTCATTTGCCCAATCTCTGGGTCAGAAAAAGAGCATAACCCGAGAGCCAGCAGCTCCTGGCAGTCACCGTCCCCGTTGGCGTTCCAGGACAGACGGGACGTGTCCGTAGCGGTGCCGGGTCGCGGCTCGGCGATCCCGGAGCCGCTCCCCGCGCTCACGGCTCCCGTGCCTACAACACCCACGATGCCCCGCGGAGCCGCTTCC